>CAUJNA010003625.1:415000-482614 GCA_963377175.1 Effrenium voratum
TCGGCTTCTCGTCGTCGTCCACTCCACCGGGCAAAGGCTGCCTGGATCCGGGCGTTGAACACGAAAACGGGAGGCCTCCGAATCCCAAATTCGCCGGGCAAAACGCGCCGACTCTGTTTCGGAAAGGGCAAGGCTGGGCGATTTTCCCCGGAGCTTCTGTCGCCAGGTCTTCCGGGTGCATGTCAAGAATGGCCTTTACAAAGGATGCCCTTCTAGGTCCTCCAGTAGAGAGGTTCGATTAAGGGTACCAATTGTTGTCTGTAGTCTATTTTAGTGGGGGAACCCTCCCCCAAAAAAGGGTAGAAGGGCACTATTGGGGGAGCTAGCCTTCTTGACTGGCGCCCTCTGCCCCAAAGCTTTGGCTAAATGGCTTAGTTGCACCTTTCCCACCAACCCACATGAAAACCCAGCTCGGAAAACAAACCGCTCGATACCTGTTTGCGCCTTCTGATTTGCCGCCCTTGGGCTGGTTTTAAAGGAAACCCAACGAACAGTCCAACAAGTTGGACATGCAGCAGCCTACCTCGGCTTTCGCCAGCCAAACATGGCATGCCTACGTAGGTCCTAGCCTATGAGTCATTTCGTCAAGAGGTGGGCAAGCGAACGACGTCAAACTCGTGAGTCCCTTGTCTTTGCAAGTGTGAGAGAGCCCCCATGTCCCACTCAATGGATCATGGACTAGCCTAGGTCCTCCAGTAGAGAGGTCAGAATAAGGGTACCAACTTTTGTCTGTAGTCTATTTTAGTAGGGAAACCCTCCCAACCAAAAAAGTTGGTCAAAGAAAGGGCACCTAGCTGGGGGGACCTAGTAGCAGTGGACTAGTTGTGGCCAAGGGGCTTGCCCTCGGTGTTGAAGAACACGCTCTTCCGCGTCTTCCGCTTCTCAAAGGTGACGTGGTGGGATTCGGTGTCCGTCTGGACGCCCACGTGCCCCACCTCCTAGCTGCGGGAGAAAAAGCAATCGGATGGCAGGTGTCCACTCTCTCACTCACTCACGTTCGCACGGGGCCTCTGTGGGCCCAGCTGTTTTCTGGGGGGGGATGGATCAGGCCCAAAAACGGCAACAGCAAGTGCACGTGCCTGCAGGTGTGTGTCAAATCAGGGCTAACGAGCGTTCCAACCCCCAGATTGCGGGCAAAAGAATATCTAGGCTACTCATTCTGAACTCTGGGCTCAGAATCTTTGCAGTCCAGAAAACACCAAAGGGGAAAGAGCAGGCTTTTGACAAAGAAGATGATTGAACAGAATGAGTTCTCCCCCTACAGCACCAAACAAGTGGAGCCGGATCGTACATCTGCAACTTGAGCTTTTATCATGCGGCCACCCCCTTTTGGCAACAATCCAGGCCAATAACGGCAAGCTGAACGTCAGGCCCCGGGAGTTTCTGCCAGAGGGATGCTACAAATCAAAGGGCAACCAAAGCGATGCTTCCCAAAGCCATTTCAAGACGAACCTTGGGAAGCACCGGTCCATTTAACTGCCCATTTCAGCAGTGCTCTAAGCTTACCCCTGAAAAAAGTCCAAGCCCTGGGGAAGTTCTCATCTTTTACAGACATATAGCCCATGTTACCCCCAAAAAGTTGAAAAGTGGTGTTTTTTAAGAGGTAAGTAAGACCACCGAAGAGAAGAATCACATTTCATGAAGGCGTTTGCGGAGTCGCTGAATAAGGATTTCCTTTCACGAGAGGTTTCGATGCAGTCGCTTTCATGCATTTGGCGGATTGAGAAATGGGTGTGAAGCTTGTTTTCGCTTCCGCGGATACAGGAAATTTGCAATTTCTCAGGCGAACAGGCCTTTCCGCATTCCTTTTGCGAGCACGTAAATGATAACCCGCTTTCGCGAACCCTTTCGCGGCCTGGGAAAAAAAACACACACATTTTGAAAAACTATTTCTGCACGAATACTACTTTCAAATGCAGGGGTTTTAGAACATCGCTCATTTGGACAGGGGTCCTTCAGTTTCCCTTGTTGGGTGATTTACACAGTTTTGTGGTTGACGATCGTTATCGAGTTCCTCTTTGGTGGGTTGATGTTTGAATGGGACACATAAGGAGCCCTGTTAAATGACAGTCACAGCCTCCTGGGACGCTGATCTGTTGGCCTCCACCTAGGTGTCGGACCCTTGAACCCTGATTTCTGGATTGGTGGGGGGTATCTTCAATACAAGGTTCAAATCCCAAATCCATTGAGAGCGACCAGATAGATGGCCACGCTTCCCTTCACAAGAAACGACATGAATTTAGGCAGAATGTAACGTCAATAAATGAAATGGACTTCCTCTGATCCCCCCCCAGCGGGCCCCATCACTGAACCCACGGCTCGACCGTTCGACGAGTCTCCTGCGCAGATGCCTTCCTTGCCCGGAGGATTTCGGAAAAGACTTGCCCTTTGTTCTTGGGTGGTGTAATTCGGACAAAACAAAACAGCCGTGCCAAACTTGCACACCGCGCCACAAACTGAAACCCTGAGCTTGCGAGAACCGCGCGCCAACAAAAGTCCACAATTTGTGAAGCGCCGCTAAAACCGCTGGCACGTACAAGCTCGAAAAAGAGCTTCTTTATTCATCAGCCAGCAAAGGGCTGTAGATGGTGGTTCAATATGTGGGGCTTCGCAAAGAAACCACACCTAGGTCCTCCAGTAGAGAGGTTAGAATAAGGGTACCCTGTTGTCTGTAGTCTATTTTAGTAGGGGAACCCTCCACCAAAAAAGGGTAAAAGGGCACTACTGGGGGACCTAGACACAAACAACCTGGGCAAGACACAGAAACCTCCAACCATCTGGGAAGCCTGGACTCACATGAAAAAATTAAACAGCTTGACAAGGTGAAGGATTGGGGTGGGTTCTGGGATATGGCTCACAAGTTGAAACCAAAACCATCCGTCGAAATACAATGCAATGCAGTATCAGGAAACAAATCATGCGTTCAAGCGGGGGAAGAAACAGCCAACATAATGTAGACCAACCAAAGTTCACCAAATAAATGAGACACAACAACACACACCACTAAGCTCAAACAAAAAACGAAACGAAACGAAACGAAACCAAACGAACAAACAAACAAACAAACAACAAAACAGATCGAGCAGTCAATCAATCAATCAATCAATCAATCAATCAATCACTCACTCAATCAATCAAGCAAGCAAGCAATCAATCAATCAAATCGAATCAATCAAATCAATCAATCAAATCAATCAAACAAATCAATCAATAAAATCAATCAATCAATAAATAAATCAATCAAATCAATCAAATCAATCAACCAACCAACCAACCAACCAATCAATCAATCAAATCAAATCAATCAATCACACATACAAACAAACAAACAAACAAACAAACAAACAAACAAACAAGCAAAGAAAGAAAGAAAGAAAGAAAGAAAGAAATAAATAAAGAAAGAAACAAACAAACAAACAAACAAACAAAACAAACACACACCCCTCCCAAGACAAATAAGAAGAATAACAAACACAAGAACAAAATAACAAAACACACACACGCACAGAACAACACAACAAAACAAGAGCAACACAACAAAACAGAACAATGCCAAAACAACTGGACCACCTGGCCAAGTTTCTTGAGGCGGCTCCGCAGGTCTTCCACCTCCAGCACCAGCTGCGTCTCCGCCTTCTCCCGGTGCCGCAGCCGTGCCTCTCGTGGCCCCCGGGAAAAAAAAGCGCGGCCCGGATATTTGGGTTTGGCTCAAATAGATGCACCAAAATGAGACTAAAACCGCGCAACCCTGGCTCTTGAATTTCGGCCTTGATATTTGGGTTTGATAAAGCTGGGTTTGATACACCCGGGCTTAAACTGGGTTCAACATGGAGGAATTCATAAAAATGAATTTGTTTTATACATGGTGTTTCAAACTGGCCCTGATATTTGGGTGTGTCTTTTTTTGAGGGGACCCCTGTAAGCCTTTTGTGATGGTTTCGTATTTTTGGGGGTTCCCCTAAAAAACACACACACCCTTTTGATTTTCGGATTGCTTCAATATGTAATACATGCTCCAAACTGGGTCCAAAACGGAGGGTTTGATAAAACTGGAATTGCTTTTTTATACATTGTTTGATATTTGGGTGTGTCTTTCTCGGGTGTGTCTTTCTTTGCGGGTACCCCTTTAAGCCTTTTGTGATGGCTTCACTTTTTTTGGGGGGATCCCCTAAAAACACACACACCCTTTTGATTTTCGGATTGCTTCAAGGTAATACATGCTCAAACTGGGTTCAAAATGGAGGGCTTGATAAAGCTGGGTTTGATACACCCGGGCTTAAACTGGGTTCAACATGGAGGAATTCATAAAAATGAATTTGTTTTTATACATGGTGTTTCAAACTGGCCCTGATATTTGGGTGTGTCTTTTTTTGAGGGGACCCCTGTAAGCCTTTTGTGATGGTTTCGAATTTTTTGGGGGTTCCCCTAAAAAAACACACACACAGCCTTTTGATTTTCGGATTGCTTCAATATGTAATACCTGCTCCAAACTGGGTTCAAAACGGAGGGTTTGATAAAACTGGAATTGCTTTTTACATTGTGTTTTCAACTGCCCTTGATATTTGGGTGTGTCTTTCCTGGGTGTGTCTTTCTTGGGTGTGTCTTTAAGCCTTTTGTGATTGCTTCACAATTTTCTGGGGGTTCCCCTAAAAACAAAGACACCCTTTTGATTTGCGGATTGCTTCAGGGTAATACATGCTCAAACTGGGTTCAAAATGGAGGTTTGATAAAACTGGATTTGCTTTTATACATGGTGTTCCAAACTGGCGTTGATATTTGGGTGTCTCTTTTTTCGAGGGGACCCCTGCAAGCCTTTTGTGATTGTTTCGCATTTTTTGGGGGGGTTCCCCTGAAAAAACACATACCCTTTCATTTTCGGATTGCTTCAAGGTATTTCATGCTCAAACTGGTTTCAAAATGTAGGGTTTGATACAACTTGGTTTTACCATGGTGCTTCAAATGAGTCGGGTTCGACGCATGCTTCGTCCAGGACTAATAATACACATAGCCACATAGCCATACAAGAAAGTAGGGCAACCAGTTCCCTTTGGCCAAGTGGCTTCGATTCCGCGGATTCGCTTCGATCCAGTTGGCCCAGTCATAGGGTTTCAACTGTGATAGCAACGCGGGCTAGCCTGTGAGTACTTGATCACGTTCAAGGGGATTTCGTTGGTATCATGGACAGTGGCACTAAAACCACTGTGAAAACTTTGTCCGTCCACATGATGGTCCCCCAACCAAAAGAAGAATAATAATAATTATATATTAAAAAAAAACATAACAATCTAGGTCCTCCAGTAGAGAAACTAAAATAAGGGTACCAACTTTTCTCTGTAGTCTATTTTAGCAGGGAACCCTCCCAACCAAAACAGTTGGTAAACGAGTACTACTGGGGGGGCCTAGAACAAGCTCCAGAAAGAGCTGGGATCATTCAGGGGCCTAACCTGGATCTACCGTTGCGTTCCGCTGAAACTGCCTTGTTTGGCAGTCCAACAAGAAAAACATGGCGGCCCCTGTATCAAATGGTTAAAATCAGCCCTGCTTGGGGTAAGGGGGTGGTAAAGTCCTTTCTGGTGTGGTTTAAACTGGGTCCTTGAAAGTGATATCAACTTGAGGGCTTCTCGATAGTTGACCACTGAAAGAATAAATGTGTGAATGTCATGTAAACAAAACAAAACCTTAGGGCCAGCACCCCCCACAACTGCCTTTTTCCCATGTCCAAACTGCCAATTGCTGTCCAAAAGCAGTGGTTGGGGGGGTTGCCCGCGCCTGAAGCCCTTGGCATTCCTGCTCAGACTCTTCGACGCTCCTGGCGCGTCTTTCAAAAACATGGATGTCTCGCATTGTCTTCAGGATTTGGACCCCCCAAAATTGGTGGTTTTCCGTTTTTCGTCCTTTAAAGACACAAAAGCGGGCACTCTCTTCATGTTCAAGCTGCTTTGGGTTGAATTCTTTAAGGGCCTCTTGTCAGGGCCTATGGTGGCGAAACAATCAAGGCCAAAGGGGGATTGGGGGAGCCAAGTTTGGGGAGTCGTATAATGAGTTTCACGCAGTCCACTCAAATGAACAGAACTTAGACTGCATTACCACCATAACTATTAGTCTGCCTGGCTACAAGAGTTGGAAGGGTTGTTGTCTAGGAGGGTACTGGGGTTTGCTAACCAGTTAGAGGGAGCAAGGATCTTTCATGAGGCCCAAGCTCGTTTGGCCCAGAGCTCGACAAGAAGAACGCGACCTGGGTCCAGGCTGGAACTAGTTGCAGCCCCATGAATCAACGCGCATCAAAATGGACACGAAAAGGGGAAGCGTCCTTTGATGATGTTAACTTCGGGTCAAAGCGAGGACCCTACACATCAGAGGAAATCGCTTAAACAAAGTCATGTTCTCACCTCGACTACCACGGTCCTCCGGAGTAGAAAGTCCCAAGTCGCATTGTGACTCAGATGCCCAATGGTCATGGGCAAAAAGGGCACCCTTTTGTTGTTGGTTGAGTTTAAAAGGGGAAACCTTACCCCCAAAAAGGGGAAACCTTACCCCCAAAAAGGGGAAAACGGGCACCACTGGGCAACAGAGGTGAGCTCTGTTGGAACCCCCTCCAAGCAACCCGGCGCTCCTTTCCGCCTTCCTCAGCCGCCTCTGCGCCTCTTCCTCATCGGGCCCGGTTTTGGCCCCTGCCTCCATCTTACGCAGTTGTGCGCGCAGGTCTTGGCACTCCTGCTGAGACTCTTCGGCGCTCCTGCGAATTCCCAAGGCGAAATACGGGATGACCACCAGGCAGCAGCTTCTGAATGTGACTGTGGGTCAAAACCCTGTACCCCTGGTGAACATCAAAGGTGGCAAATGGATTTTCATCCACCCCGAAATGGGATCGCCATAGGATATGCCTCATCGTCATGTGTTCCTAGGGAAGCGACTGCCTCATGTTCAGGCTGATCTGGCTGCTTTGCCTTCAGTTTCATAAGGGGGTTACTCTTGCCATATAGAAGAACACCACCTGTTGGTCCAGGTTGGGACCAGTTGCAGACCCCTTGGAAAGTCAAAGGGCGGCTCAAAACGGGACATGACGAGGACGCACCATCTCACAAGATTCACTTCGGATGAATTGGAAGACTCTACTCGGTTGCTTTCTGCTCCTCTGCTAAAAGTTTAACTTTTAGTGGTTTAATTGGGAAAACCCATTAGTTGGCAAAAAGTCAAAGTCCTAACATCCAAGCAAAATGCACCAAAGTCTACTAATCAAAAGAATCCTCTACAGTAGACTGACCATGGACAACCCGATACGAGGAACCACCCCTGACTCTGACCCACCCCTGACTCTTGCAGTCCTCCGCATAAAAAACTTAACTGGAACTTGTGAGGTCTGTGGACCCCACACACACAAGCACCAGCAAAACAAAAAACACAGAAACATGTAGAGGAACGCCCCAACTCCAAACCCTCCCCTTCGCTCCTTTCCACCGTCCTCAGCCTTAGCGCCTCTTCCTCCGCAGCCTCGCCAGCTTTAGCGCCCGCCTCCATCTTACGCAGTTGTGCGCGCAGGTCTTGGCACTCCTGCTGAGACTCTTCGGCGCTCCTGCGAATTCCCAAGGCGAAAGACGGGATGACCACCAGGCTCAAAGATGCTTGAGCATATTCCTGGCAGAACGAATGCTATGTATTTTCAGGAATCTTTGTTTTGGTTGGTGCAAGCTTTGGGTTGAAAGCGTATGTTTGAGCATGGATGTTTTCGACCAGCAACAGGACCGAGAAACAACACCTATCACCCCTGGGTTTAACACAAAATTCCAACAATTGGAAACAATAGCAAAAGTAGAGCACTGCTTTGCAAGGGTTTAAATTAAACCCGCCTTGTAAGATCTGTTGGACCAGCTCCAATTAGCCACCAGCAAAACAATAGCTTGATAGACTGGTGAACGAAAGCCAGCCAGCCCAAAACTGACATGTACCCCAGACTTGGACCGGGTCCAGATCGCCGCAAACATGTGGACGAGAGTCTGGGAATGTGCTGGCAGTGTGGGGCGGCGAGGAATCGAACTCTTCACCAACGGGTTGGGGAGGATGAAAAAGAGCGAATGCGGAAGCCGGCCGGGCCCAAAATGCAAAAGCCAGGATATGCTTGCATTTGCGAAAAACAAAAAGGAAAGCCCTAACCCTAAAGCAACTCCCAACCCGCTCGGCACTCCTTTCCACCGTCCTCAGCCTTAGCGCCTCTTCCTCCGCAGCCTCGCCAGCTTTTGCGCCCGCCTCCATCTTACGCAGTTGTGCGCGCAGGTCTTGGCACTCCTGCTGAGACTCTTCGGCGCTCCTGCGAATTCCCAAGGCGAAAGGCGGGATGACCAGGTTCAAAGACGTTTGAATATATTATTGAAGAGATTGATGCTTCAGGCAGCTTTGTTTTCAACTCTTAACTCTTCAAGGGTTTGAAGGGTTGTTTTCTGTGTGGGGTGACGGGGGATTTCTCCCAACCCGCCTGGTGAGGTCTCTTGGACCCTCTCCCAACAGCCACCAGCAAAACAAAGCTACTTGAGAGACGGGTGAACGACAGCAACAACATGCACCCCAAATATGGACCAGGTCCCAATAAAGCCCAACAACAACATGTTCGTGAGGGGGTCGGGGGGGGGGGCATAGCAAAGAAACGATGTGCGGAACCCAGCCGAATCAATAACCTGAAGCCGGCGCAGCCACTCAACACTCAACATGCTAAAGCAAGGATATGCTAGCCTTCGTGACAAACAAAATCTGAAGGAAAGCTCCAATAAAGAAACTCTCAGCCCGCTCGGCGCTCCTTTCCACCGTCCTCAGTCTTAGCGCCTCTTCCTCCGCAGCCTCGCCAGCTTTAGCGCCAGCCTCCATCGCACGCAGTTGCGCACGGAGGTCTTCGCACTCCTGCTGAGACTCTTCGGCGCTCCTGCGAATTCCCAAGGCGAAAGGCGGGATGATCAGGTTCAAAGACGCTTGAGTACATTATTGAAGAGATTGATGCTTCAGGCAGCTTTGCTTTCAACTCTTAACTCTTCAAGGGTTGGAAGAGTTGCTTTCTGGGTGGGATAACACTGGGAGAACGGGGGATTTCTCCCAACCCGCCTGGTGAGGTGTGTTGGACCCTTCTCAAAAGGCCACAAAACAACAACTTGGGAGGCGGGTGAGTGAAAGCTGTCCAGCCCAACAACGACATGTGCGACATTGTGCGACCCAGTGGTTGCCGAAATGTTGAGAACAGCAACCTTAAGTGAACAAACCAAAAAACATCAAGACCTGAACTTGGGCAAGGAGCCAATCAACAATATCCCCTAATTAGCCGCAAACATGTGGACGATAGTATAGGAATGCGCTGGCGGAGTGGGGCGTGGAGGAACCGGCCCCTTCGCCAAAAGCGGGCGGCGGGGCCAGGGGGGGCCGCGCCCGTAGCAAACAAAAAATGCGAATCCGAATCAGCAACCCCAAACCCCCCTTCCCCCCACGCCCGGGCTCCTTTCCACCGTCCTCAGCCTTAGCGCCTCTTCCTCCGCAGCCTCGCCAGCTTTAGCGCCAGCCTCCATCGCACGCAGTTGCGCACGGAGGTCTTCGCACTCCTGCTGAGACTCTTCGGCGCTCCTGCGAATTCCCAATGGCGAAAGGCGGGATGACCAAGTTCAAAGACGCGTGAGTGCATTATTGGAGAGATTGATGCTTTTGTCTTCAGGCAGCTTTGGTTTTAACTCCTTAAGGGTTTAAAGGGTGTGATATGGGATATTGGGGTTTGCCAACCATTTACACTTAGTTAACAAAGCCAGGGGCCTTTGTCATGGGGCTCAAGCTTGTCTTAAGCTGGCCGTATATATGACACCGGGACTAGTTGAAGGGCGGTTCGAAAAGGGCTGAACGCCCGGCTATTATGTTAGAAGGAATTGCTCATCAGAGGAATCCGCTTACAATCGATGATTTTCTCATTCAATGTGGGAAACCACCCTGATTGGCACGGTCCTCTGGATTAAGACATCCACGCCGGCCTTGTGCCTGGCGAGGTCTGTTGGACACTCCCGGAAAAAAGAGAAACGGCAAAACCAACGACAAACCAATACCTAAAGCGAAGCCCCAACACCAAATCTAGAAAAGACTCTAGAATGGCCGATTTGTTGGTTCTAGATTCCCTGCTTCTTGTGGATATGGAAAGTTTCAACCAAAAAGCCAAAGTTCAAAGATCCAACCAAGTACCCATGAAGCTACCGTCGGTATGGTGGGCTTGCAAAAAATTGATAGTTTTTTTTGCAGCCAGCTACTAAACATGAAGAGAACTCATGTTAAAAAAGAGAAAACTAAAAACATGCAAACAACAGTGAAGATCCGGTCCTTCGGTTTGGATGCGCTTTTGGTGAATTTTCACCCGTTCTTCCACCTGTATTCTCATTTGTGGTACTCGTTTAGTACTCTTATATCTTCTTGCAGCGGTGGTTCCACAAAAGCGCCACATCCAAATCATTTTCTATAGAGGGATCCTTACATTACACACCTGAACATTGCCTTGTAAATAGTGGTTTCCCCTTATGTTGGTGGAAAAGCCTTGTTTCAAATGGGCAAAGTGTATCTTTTAAGGAGCCCCACTAAAGCACTCCCGCTCCTTTCCACCGTCCTCAGCCGTAGCGCCTCTTCCTCTGCCTCGGCCCCGGCTTTGGCGCTTGCCTCCAGCGCAAGCAGCTGGGCGCGGAGCTCCTCAAGCCAAATCGAAGCTGGACACGACACCAAGAAGCTATGGATGCGCATGTATGCATGTGTGCATGTGTTTCATCTGCGTGTACTGTGCATATGCCATATACGTGCCTTTTTATGTATGAGTGTACTACGTATATGATAATCAAGAGAATATGAACACCATGAGCATGTGTTTGATGGCCTGGGTATAAGCATACACAGCTTACCGTGCGTGCAATCAGCCCATGCGTATCTAAATGTGCATGTGCTCGTTTGTGCTACGACCCGGCCAATTGCTCGTCCTCCTCTCGATGTTCGCTGGCTGCCGCGTGTTCCTCGCGCGCTTAGGGAGGGGGCTCGTTTTGCCAAGGAAAAACCATGGGACTTGGAGACAACCAGATCCCAGTTTCCCTGGGATGGAAAACCAGGGCGTCCCAAAATTGGCGAGTTGGCAAGTCCCGTTCCCAGCCCGTAATTCCATAGGGAGGGGCTTTGTTTCACATCCATGAGATGAGAGCTGATCTTTAATTTCCATGGTCTTGGTGGGTGAATAGGAAACAAAGTAGAACCAGGGAGGCTCATGATTTTCTGGTATCACACGTCCCCTGCGAACCCCCATGCCCAATTTTGGAGGGGCTCTGGATGTTGAGTCCACAAACGCCAATATTTTTGCACCAGGGAATGAGGGAATGCTGCTGCCAGCACTTGATGCCAATAGGGTGGTGGAGCCGTCTACGAAAATGTCCAATCGGCAACGGCTCTGGGCGCTCAATTGAAAGATGACATCAAAGCCATCCTGCCTCTGTATCTTGAAGGCGCGCACGCAAATCGCCCACCGCTTCTCTGATGTCAGCCGCAGTTTTGTCCTCGACGCATGGGATCCCAAATCCCAACCCCCCCGCGCGCCCCACTTCCTGGCCCTAGCTTGCTCGCTCTTCCCCTGAACAAAAGGTCAATCACCTTAGGGTCTATGCGGGGCGATTCGATGCCATGCTTCCAGCCAGCCACAGGAAGTTCGACCAAGAATGAAAAACAGAATCCGGCGAATGTCCCGCAGTTCCTGCTGGCTCCTCAGACCGCCCCTGGCCCGTCCCTACTTTCTCTTCCAAAGACCCTCACTTGCAGCCTAATAAGGCCCCAATCCGCCGACCCCAATGGTCCAGAATGGACCATGCTTTCGGCATGGGGGCGGTGTGTTCTGTGTTGCTTTTGTTGATAAGCTTTCTATAAGTTTAATGTGAATATGATTATGTATATACATATATATAACCTATATGTCCCTTGGGGCGGCCCTTGGGGCTGGTTTCTACGTCGGCTGGATTTCTGGATTTCTGGATTTCTGGAATTTTTGATTTCCCCCCCCCCCTCCCCCCTCCCCCCCTCCCCCCTCCCCGCCCCCCTCCCCCCCCCTCCCCTCCCCCCTCCCCCCCCCCCTCCCCCCACCCCTCCCCCAGTCGTAGTCTTCCGTAGTGTTCCGGCTTCTTCCCGTAGTCTTCCGTAGTCTTCCGGCTTCTTCCAGTAATCTTCCGTAATCTTTCGGCTTCTTCCAGTAGTCTTCCGTGGTCTTCCGCCTTCTTCCAGTATAATCTTCCGTAATCTTTCGGCTTCTTCCAGTAGTCTTCCGTGGTCTTCCGCCTTCTTCCCGTAATCTTCCGTAATCTTTCGGCTTCTTTCAGTAGTCTTCCGTAGTCTTCCGGCTTCTTCCCGTAGTCTTCCGAAATCTTTCAAGCTTCTTCCCGTAAATTTCCGCAATCTTTCGGCTTCTTCCCGTAGTCTTCCGTAATCTTCCGGCTTCTTCTCCTAGTCTTCCGATACTGTTTCGGGACCAAACAACGCGCGGGTCCTGGGCTTTCGGGCTTCTTCCCTAGGCTTCGGGTAGTCTTCCCCCACCCCTCGCCCCCCCCCTGTGTCTGTCTATGTCTGTCTACGTATCTGCATCTGTCTTCGTGTCCGCGAAGACCCCCCCTGCCCCTGCGTGTCTGTCTGTGTCTCTTTGTGTCTGTCTGGGTCTGTCTGCGTCTGTCTTCGTGTCCGCGAAGACCCCTTGCGTGTCTGTCTCTGTCTCCTTGTGTCTGTCTGTGTCTGTCTGTGTCTGTCTACGTATCTGCGTCTTTCTTCGTGTCCCCCCCCCCCGCGTGTCTTTGTGTCTGTCTGGCTCTGTCTGCGTCTGCCTGCGCATCTGCGTCTGTCTTCGTGTCCGCGAAGACCCTCCCCCCCCGCTGCGTGTCTGTCTGCGTGTCTTTGTGTCTGTCTGTGTCTGTCTACATATCGCGTGCTTTCTCTCGTCCCGGGCCGAAATTCTAAGGTGTGTGGGGGCGGCGGAACCAGGCCGCAGGCCATTAAATAACATGGTCTTTGGCAGGTCGCTGGGACGATCTTGGTGGCTTTGTGTCCAAAGAGGACCTACAAAATCACCGACTTTGCCCGATGGATTGATTGTGTCTGGGAGAAAAGCAGCGCCTACAAAATGGGCGGCTTCCGGACCCGGGCACCCAGCAAGGCCAATCCATAGCCCAAATGGCGGACCGGTGCCTTGTCCGTTCTATTGGTTTCCTGGTGGGGCCAGGCGGTTCCCGTGCAAGTTCCCCAGGCGGATCCATGTCCAACCCACCAGTTTCCAGACATGTTTTTTTAAGTCCAGGCGGTTCCCGTTGGGTGTCTTGTGGTTGTCATAGATTCGAATCGGTAAGTTGTTTGCTGGATGGTCCATTCCCTCAATAGGAATCATTGCGCTCCAAAGTCCCTTGAGGTCCATGACCGTCCCTGCCCCAAGTACAGGAGGGCTGACCATGGCACATAGTGCTTCAAACCAGCCCTGCCATCAAGGTAAACCCCGCCACTCAAACCGCTATCAAATGAGACCCAACCGTGCAAAGTGATCTGATCAGCAGAGCCAAAAGGAAACAGCAAACAACAAAGCAGCCCGCCCCACTTTTTCCCGAATCTGAGGTCACCAACATGTGTCACAGAGACTCACAGAAAACTAGAAGGAAGAAAAAGCGATTGGAAGAGGAATGAGACCAGCACATGGTGGCTTACACTCCATTACTTCGCTCTCTTCGTTCACCCTTGAATCACTTCTCCTCACAGACAAAATGATTTCTACAATGAAATCAGATATAAACTCATGTTGGTGGAGAAAATGCATCATACAATAAGTCAAGGGACTGGTAAATTCTGACATCCTGCACTTATATTCCTTGAATTAACTATAGTTGTATTTGATTACTATCTTGAGCACACGGCAAGGTTCAAGTTTAGTCAGCTCAAATAAAAAATAGGACTGTTTTTTGGGTTTACATGGTTCCGCAACAGCTGAAAGTTTTGGGGTCTCAGCCCAGATAGGCTTCGGGGTGGTCCGGGGCAACCCTGAGGTAAGGTTCCACGAGGGTTCCACTACGGTTCCACCAGGGTTCCACCAGCGTTCCACAAGGTTCTGCTGAGGGCTGCGGACTGTTGGGGATATCACCTGAGCTTACTATCTTTAGGGTTTCATAGGTGCGACGTTGCATAAGATACATAGCACTTTCTGATGAAGGTTTTGGTTGGTGACTTGCAGTTTATTTGGGTGTGTCAAGGTAGGGAGGGCGGACCCCAACCTGTAATTCTTATTTCATTCAACTGCAATACTATCATTTTCTTCCAAACACAGAGCAAGTTTCATGTTTAGTCGGCTAATCGTAAACAAAAACAGGACGAAAACTGGAAGTTGTGGAGGACCCCAAACCAACCTTCGCTCCTCCACGTGCTTCAGCCTGTCGCGCATCTGCGCAGCCTCCGCAGACGCCGCCGCAGCCGTCGCCGCAGCCGCCGCCTTTTGGCCGACGGCTGTGGATGGCCCACAGCCCCCGCGCCAAGCGGTAGGTGGTTTTTCCCCTTAGAAGTTCATCCCATGTGGTGCGAAGGTGAAATGTATGGAAACAACTATTACGGATTCATCCCTCTATTACAAGAGGGACATGTCTGAGGCAAAAACAAAAAGCTTCATACCTTGCTAGCGGGCAGGGATCCTTTGCCTAAATGGCGCGTGGTGTTTCGAGTTGGTACCAAGGGCTTCACCTTGGTTTGAAGGCAAACCATAGGAACACCAAGGGGAAAGTTCCCTCCCCATTTTGACCCACCCAATACACTGCAAGTCAATAAGCAATGTCTTCAGCAGCAGGGTGCCAAAAATATCTTATGAAACGTCGCGCCTCTGAAACCCTATAAATAACTATGTAAAACAAGGTATGCATCGGGACCAAGATCGGTGCGGGGGGGGGGGGAGGGTTGTTACTTGAATTGCACATGATTGACCCTTACAGCAATGTGGGAATCCCTTGTGTGATACTTTGTACTGCGTGTGAATGTCACAGCTTAATAGCTTTGCTTGTGCATTCCGCAGTAACCCACAGTCTCACAGAGAATAGCTGCGCAGCCATGAAAGAGACATCAGAATCAGTCTCCGCGCCTTGTCGTTCTGACTGCTTGGGAATGTGTCAGTGTCCTTTGAGCCCTGTTTGCGCTACAGGGGGGGTCGGGGGGAGGGGGGAGATGGTACCGTTCTTGTTCATTGAAAACACATCTTATGAGTTCTGTGCAGTCATGGTGACTCTACTGAACGGCGTTGCTGCTTTTTACATGTTGGGACCAAGATCGGTGGATGTGGTCCATTTTCATTCCATCCAAAAACAAAATCACAATTGCTTGACTCAAATCACTGTGGAATTGGCCACATCCACCGATTTTGGTCCCGACACATGGCTAAAACAAGAAACAACTAAAAAGCAGTCCTATGTTATTGTAATGAACCTTCGATGCTGTGTCGGTCCCAAACCAACTCCCGGCCGGTGAAGTCACTTGCGGCACTCGTGAGATCACCGCGCTTCGATTGCATTCGTTTTTGTTGTGCCCCGCCTTTCCCATGGTTGTTAGGGTGCTTCTTCTGGAGGGAACCCCCAACCCCCCCGAAAGGAAAAAAACAAGAAAGCCCCCAATTAGTGGCTGTTAGCCTCTATTGGAATTGGGGAATCGGCATGGTGCCTCTGAGAATTGGCAAGTGGAACCCTAGAAAATGACATATCCCATTTGGAAATCCGGAAATGATCATCCTGGAGCTCGATTACCCCTGCAAATGAGGTCGTTCTGTTGTGTGTCGTAGTTCTTTTTCCGGATGTCTTCTTGTAAGCGTGTATCAAGACTTGGCACCCCTCCAAATGGTTGGTGGTTCACATTTTAGCTTTGCAAACCATGGACCTCACCAGTCAATTGCTATTCACAAGCTGGAACTAGATGGCCTGGGCAAGTAGCTTACATTGAAAGTATACGAGGGCTGCAATGGTTGTTATCTTGGGAGTAACCGGGGGTTGAGGACCTCCATCATGGGTAAGATCAGAGTTCCCCCCCCCCCTGTATCAGTAAAGCTCAACATGCTTCTGTTGCTATCGTATTCTTAGGCACAAGATGGTACTTCTCCAGGAGGCGCCGTTGCGCCGTTCTTTGTGAGGGCGGCGTGTTTTTGAATAAGATAGTCTCTAGGAAGTGTAGAAAACCTCCCCACAAAATACAAACTCCCGGCCCAGCCCCTTTGGTTGTGGGTGAAGAACCCTCTAGTAAAACGGTTGACTGCATTCATGATTCACGACGGAACCAAAAATCGGGCAAGAGTCGGCTTGATTCACCAAGGAACACTTGGGCTTGCTAACAAACCCAAAATAGGCTGTTGCGAAGGGAACTTTGGGAGTTCAAATAAGGAACAAAAAGGAACCGATTTCAAGAGGCATGGTTGGTTCCCCGTTTCCCTTTAAACCACTCCTCAGCTGACCTGCTGAGATCACTGCGGGGCAAGTGTCGACTCTTGTTGCGCCTTTATATACACGATGAAGCCATCTAGCTGCAAAAAGGTTTTAAAGTTTGCCCACTGAAAAGGTCTGTTGGGACAAGATCCAAGTCCTTGTTTCACGAAATGCATTTTGCGGTCATGTCGCCTCAGCCTGGCCCGCAGTGGCGTTGGTGGCAGCTGCCTGATCGCGCGGGCGAAGCGCTGATATTTATTCACGACCCGACAGGATCCAACTGGTGAAGGGGCCGTGAACGAAGACTTATCGAGTTGGTCAGCAAAGGTCGCACCAAACCTTTTGTTTATGAGCACAATCGTCCAAGCCCAAAAGGTGGCTAATGTACTCACGGCCGGAGTGAGCCCGAAAAAGCAACCAAACCGTTTAAACCTTTGCTTGCCATCAAAATGGTCTTCCCACGGTGGCGGAAACTCAATTCTCCCATTCTGTTTTTTTGTTTTTGTTGCGATGTCACGCAGGACGACTTTATCACGTTTAGAGAACATTTGGTGGCCTCACGAATAAAGTCCTAAAACCCGTAGGAGCCAGCAATTAATTTTCCGTTTGTGGATTGCCCGCAGGTCCACTTTAAATCCAGGAATGGTTGAGTTTCCCCGAAAGCTAAACCTTACGCCTTTAAGTCCGGTTCGCTTCTGTCGCCGCCTTCGTTACGGACCATCCACATGCGAGAAGCAACAAGCTTATATCCTTTGCGGGGGTCTAAGTCTGGTCAGTGTGTCGCCTTTTGGCTCAGGCTTTCAGTTTCTTGACCCAGCGAGTTTGCCCCAAGCGCTGCTTCGGAAGGCAGGTGAAAAAGGTCGCCAACCCCATACCTGGGAGCGAGCCCGATACGGTGTATGGACTGAATTCAGCCACGACAAAGCAACCCATGCTTACCCCTTAAAACTCCAAGCCCTGGGGAAGTTAATCTTTTACAGACATATAGCCCATGTTACCCAAAAAGTTGAAAAGCTGTGTTTTTAAGAGGTAAGCATGCGGAAGGATGAGAGGTGTCAAGATTGGGAGGGGTAAGTGACCAGGCTAAGTGGGTGACCAGGCTGATAGTTCCATTCGCGCAAGTGAAGTGTTGCTCATCGAAGACCTTAGTCATATGGGGGAGGTAAGGTCAAGAAAAACTCTGGACTTGAAGTCCCCGTCCAAAGAGGGTGGAGTTTAGATGTTTGCACACTCTCGCGGAGAAGCCCCGTACGCAAAGCGGAAAAAGCTTCGACTGCAGAGGCCCAAAGGTTGGGATCTCCAAGACCGGTGATGGACTCTTGGGTCGTCCGGGCACGGAGCCGGAGGGTCGTGGAAAAATGAATGAAAGAAAAAGCAAAGGCAAACAGTTGAGAAGGTCTGCTAGGTCTGGCGATGAAATAGAGATCCAAAATAACATTGAACCAAGCTTCGAAAAGCTGCCCTCCACAAACACGTGCCCTAAATGAACACATGGGTTCCAACCTACTAATTATTCCCGAAAATTAATAACTTGGCCGAACGTCCAAGTAGGGGGAAAATAAAGTGTACCGTGCAAAAGCACATGCCCAAAATTAAAAGACCAAGGGATGTCGGGCGCGTCGACTGTGTCTCTCGTGCCTCTTCCTGCAACTTCGCCCGCAAGTCCCCCACCGCGGCCCGGATGGCGGTGGCGGTTTCATCCTGGGAGCTTGGTGTCCAGGGGTGCTTGTTCAAACAAACGAACCCCTGAGAGGCCTGCTGATGTTCATACCCGTCTGCCCAAAAGGGGTATACACCCCTTGTAAAGTGGGTTGGAAACACGGAAGCCAAGGGGAACAAGGGGTATATACTTCCACCCTTAGATTGTGTCCAGATGGGGAATGCCTCAAATCGAGTGATCTATGAGAATGCTCATGAGGATGCTCTTGAGGATGCCCCACAAGTTGTGGCCAATGAGGATGCTGCTAAAAAGTGGTCTAATAGTTTTAATGCGGACTCCTGAGAAATAACCCCCCCACTTAATCTTTAAGGGGGGTCCCTGCTTCGTGGGGAATCCTCTCTTCCGAAAGCCCCACCTGATTAAGAACTCTTAATCAGGGGCCAACATTAGGTGCGACCAAATGATCAAGTCGCAAGGATAGAAAGTTGGTTTGGCTTAAATTTGCCTTGCCTTCACCAGGGGTCAATGTTCTGTCGTGCCAGGGGATGTTGTTCGGTGTGCAAAGGCTTGCCAGACCCTTAAAAACTGGGGTCATTGCCCAAAAGACAGGGGCCATGACCCCGTTTTCTATGGGTCACGGAGACTCTAGGTAGTCAATCCCCCTGTCAGCTTTCTTTGACCCTGGACACCGGGCTGTCTGAGTCCTCAAGTCTCAACTCGGCTCGGCTCGGGGGCCCTCGCCTCGGTGTCTCGCAGCTTGCGGCGCAGCTGTTGAGTCTCCGCGCTGGCCTCCAGTCGATTCAGGTCGCGGCAGGTCGTGTACGCGGGGGTGTGACATGCGTCACAATCTCGGCTTGAGGTCCTCCAGAGTTGAGGTTAGAATAAGTTGGTACCCGATTTTGTCTTCCTGCAGTCTATTTTAGGGGAACCCTCCCAACCAAAAAAAAAAAATAGCTAGAGAACCTAAAAACCTTCCTACAACAAATTCTCCATACTCCATGGCGGTCGTTGGCCAGGAGTGCGGAGGTATTCGATTGAACAGATCGGGAAGGGCGCCACCTGTTAAAGTGGTCCACCGAAGACCATGTCAATCCAAAAGGTTGCCTCACCCGTTTCTGGGACTGGCGCTACTCATCCTGTGGCCATGGGAAAAAAAGGGCACCCTTGTGCGCGTCGTCGATAAAAGGGAAACCCCCACCGGGTCTCTGGGCCGCTTTCAAATTGCATGAGGCCCAATTCGAGAGATCATCGGAAATTGCACCTTCGGGCTCCCTTCAGATTCGGGGAACCACTAGTGAGTCACAGTCCAAGCCTGATATTAAAATGGCACCACCCACACCAATAAAAAAGAATTCAAAGGCGGCCGCACCTATCGATGGTTCGGATTGTCCCTGGATGTATCCAGGTTTTGATTGTGACTGTGGCTCTAGTGACGTAGTCTTATGGACCTCGATGTTCCCAAGTCTCAAGGAAGAGAGAGAGAGCGAGGGATGCCAGACAGAAGTTTTCCCGCCATCAGTGCAGGGAGATACTCACTGCAGGCCAGGTCAGCTTAAAGCTGAAGCGCCCAAGTGGTTTTGGGACCAATCATAAAAAAATACCCAAGGTAGAGCTCTTGCAAAATGCCTTCCTCAAGTAAGCGTCTTTGGGGGAATTCTGTAGGTGTACGGCCAAGTTGTTTTTGACCAACCAACAAAATACCCAAGGTAGAGCTCATTCTTCATCTTCCTCCGGGGATTTTTTGCCTAACCCAACAGTCAGTGAGTAGTTCTCACTGGGGCATTTTGCCTGCACGCTCATAGTGCCCTAGGTGCCTGTTGGAAAATCGAAAGGCTGTGCTTGAACTGGCGTCTTTGGGGGTCCAAAGCCGGGAATCGATTCCCCGGCGCCGAGTTGGCCGCATCCCGCATCCCGCGCCTCAGCCTGACCCATGGATGCTGCCGCAGAGGCCTCCTGTCGCAAGCATTCTGGTGAGGGCTGTGCCTCAGATGCCCCAGTTGCGCAAATAAGGGCATCCTTCTTTGGGTTGGTTGACTTTAAAGGGCAACTGGGGTGTATCCATTTGCAAAGATTGCAGTTCAATGAGCCGGAAATAAGGCTGTGACAAAATAGGGGGACCCCTAAAACTGTGCATGTCCTTTTGGCTTCCCTTTTGGTAGCCTCAAGGGGACCTGAGGCTGCAGGAGAACCTGATCCTGAAGCCTACCTAAGCGCAGAACATGGAGTGGCCACGCTGAGATTCCCCTTCACGCAGGTTGGTATTGCGCTGCATGCCTTGCCAAGCAGGGGCAAGAATATAGCCTACAGCCCAGCACTTCGCAGGATCCTTGCCCGGCGCATTCTCCGACGCGCGCGGCACTTTAGCTTCACACATCCGAAAGACAGTGCCGCGCAGATTGGGCCGCAGTTGGCGGCTGTAATGTTAACCCCGGATTCATTGCGACCAGTGAGGAAAGCTGGGGTATAGCCCTCTAACCAGATTAACAACAACATGTTATCTTGGCCAACCACCCAAGTAGCAAAAGGGAGCCAGTTCTCCCTCGGACTTGAGACCTACGATATATGGCACGGAATTCACCAAGCAATGGTGGGTGCACGGACCCCTGAACCTAAAGCCTTAAATTCGAAAACCCTCAAGCCCTGAACGAAAGTGGTTGACACATTACCTGGTGCCTCTCTTCCGATCGAGTGGATGGCCACAGAAAGTCTCCACTTCTTGTCAACCACTTCATTGGTCTTCCCAAAAAGTCTGAAGTTACGGAGCTCAGGAAGTAAGTTTCTGAGTGCTAAATCAGCAAGGAGTGGCCAAATCAGGAAACAGCAGCCATTGAACTCACAGCGGATAAGAGTCATCCTTCTATCGCCTTCCATCTGCACACGATTTTGTCAATTCACTGAATATGTATGAGGGATTTAGCAGAAAGAAAGGAGTAAACCCGTGAACAAAGCACAACTATTTGCAGCTCGGCGAACATGAATCGGCTGGCGGGTTCCCACTATCCATGCGCAAAGCAAACAATGCACGATCCAAACATGTAGCCAGCATAAAATGAATGAACCTTACATTCGTGTGTTCGCTAAATACTACAAACTCCGCCTGAGTTGTTTTTAAGTCGCAAAAAAAAGAAGAAGAACAAAAACAAATTCGAAATCCCCAAAATATAGGCAATCCCCAGGTACGGGATCAACACCATGGTGAGCTCGTTGCACCCCCCCCCAAAGCTCGCCATAAACCTAAGCGGATTGGTTGGAGTCAGACCCCGCCTCTGCCGTCTTCAGCTTCTCGCGTAAGTCCCCGACCGCTGCCTTGATGGCAGTCGCGGTCTCGTCCTACGATGATCGAGGACGGGCGATGGCATTCTCCGCTTACTGTCCTCGGTTGCGAAATCTGCTCCCCTGCTAAAAGTGACTAGTTGTTTGTGGTTTAATGGGGAAAACCCAAATTAGTTGGCAAAAAGTTAAATGTCATAACATCCCTTGGCAAAATGCGGCAAAGTTTCTGTGATGCCAAAGTGGTGGATTCCCATGCGTGGTCGCTTTAACAGGTTTTTCCTGGTATTACAGAAATGGCCCTAAAACCCAATTTTCCACAACCCGTGGCATGTTTGCTTTTGTCTTTGCTTCACTGCGTTCGTGTTTGGAGGTTGGGAGCTGGTTTCCCATTTACCCTCTACAAAAGCCAGGGGTTCAGATGCCCAAACCACCAATAGAAACCAAGGCTTCCGTGATCTTTCGTTGGAAGGCGCCTCAAAACGAGATGCCTACTGCATCTGCTGTCGTTGGGAATCAAATCTAAACCCATTTCCTGAGGCCCAACGAAAATTGCGGGTGTTGGAAGGACACCCCGCCCAACGAGTTGGAAAACGGTTCAGGCTGGGAGCAGCCCTTTGTCAAAAACATGCACACGCAACTATGGTTGTTTCACACAACTTTGGGTTGCCGCAAGGGGACTGAGTTGGTTGTTCAAGTGTTCAAGCAAGCATGATAAGCAAGCATGATCCAAAACTAATGTACAAAAATAATATCAGTCACCCCCCCCCCAACACCCCCAAAAAAAACCATGAGACCCGGAATCCCCAAACCAAACTTCTCTCCTCCACGTGTCTCAGCCTGTCACGCATCTGCTGTGCCTCCGCATTGGTAGCCGCAACCAAAAAAAACGATGCATGGGCCCACCCCCAAAGCTCTAAGATGCTTTCCACTGACTCCAAACCACCCCCCCCACCCCCAAAGGAAATTGAGGCGATTGGATAATCCATATATAATATAGTGGCTTTGTTGTGGTTGAATATGTTGCATATATAACCTCTAGCCTAGCCCCTACATAAAGGTTGCATGCACAGTTTAGGGGTAGTTGTTGGGGGTGGTGGATGCCATCTTAGACACCCGCTAGATATAGGATAAACACACTTCCATACCTACAAGTGGGCTTGCGAGCCCCTTACTCCGGGGGAATGTCCCTTGCATACATTTTATTTTTTGCGGTGTGGGGATTATTTTTAAGCATGTCGTTGTGTGCTTCTCATCGAGGGCCCCCGTTTTCACCTTGGTTTCAGGGCAACCCAAAGGGAAACCAAGGAGAAAGCCTCATGGTTTGAGGTGAAAGAGAGGCGTCATATAACTGATCAAGAAACACCACGGTTGAGACGCGATATGGATGTGAATACTTTTCAAAAGGGTACCTGTTGTTTGTGGTGTTTAAAGGGACACCACGAAGCGACACCCCAATTTGGGTGTCCCACTATAAAAAGTAAGCAAGAGTTTCTGAAAGAAATCGTATAATGGCAACTCTATAAGAAACCTCTGATGTGTCGTTCCCAAACCCACCTCCCGGCGTGCGAAAACGCCGCTCCGCGCGCGAAATCTCAATGTCGCTTCGGTTGCTTTCGAGCTTGCGGCGTCCCGACCCCACACCCCGGCCCTTTTGACTTTTGTGCAATCGGACACGAAAACCCGAGACAGGAAGGGCCCGCTTTGCGGGACGCCAGTGCCCTCCTGAACATAGGTGACCGTTTGGAACATAGATGGGGATCGATGGTCAATGGAGTCAACGAGGCATAGAACACATCCACGAACCAGCGGAACCCAACTGTTTCTATCCAAACCTGGGCACACCCAGCTCCTGAACAGGTGCCTCGGGACTGCAAGCTCGGATTGAGGGAGCCACGGGAGGTCTTAGTCGCTGGAGTTCGAAGGGAATTTGTGGAAAGCCGTGGACACGGCTTGGCATCCGAGTGCGAACCGGCCAAATCGGAGGCATCCGAAAACCAGGTTCCCTTCTTGGTTCGTTTCAAACCCCGCCCGAAAAGGATTCGAAATTGAGAAGACATTCCCAAGCAGGGCAAAACAGAGCAGGAAATCATCCCAAGTCATCCCAGTCTGTGTTCGAGGGCATGTTGTTCCATTTCAACCCAGCGAAAACGCAGGCACCGTGTAGACATTCTCGTTAACAGCCAAGTCATGTCACAGCCGAGTCGCCTCGGCCCCAGCGGTGGCGTCAGTTGCAGCTGCCTTCCCGAGTCCCGAACGCCCGGACAGAAACGAAACGTCGCGGAGAGTTGTTTTTCTGGATTTCCTACTTGGATGTTCCTGGGCCCTCAAATCCCCTGCTAACTTTTAGTGGGTGTGGAAACTACCACTAAGCACAAGGCGAAACAGCTAAGGAACCGGATGGCCTTCGGGAGCCAGGTTCGGCTTATTCACCTGGATGTTGAGATCCAAATGGGAAGCCACCCCTAAGCCCCAAACCTCTCTAAGCCAAGTAGAGCTTGGGTGCTCGGTTCGGCCAAGTTAGTAAGCTGTGATCGTTAAGCTACAACCTGCTTATAAGTCCCCCTTCAGAGCTAGTCTTGCTAGTGGGTACCCCAGGTGGCCCACCACTTACTAACTTGGCAAAGAAACATCCAAGTAAAGAAAGACACCGAATAACCCAAGTTTGAGCCTTAGATTGCTTTTTGTCAACAAAAACCCGTAAAAAAAGTTGGTTGAAACCAGTGCCTTGGTAAGCTCTTCCTGGGTCTCCGCACCTCTTCCTGCAGCTTTGCTCGCAAGTCCCCCACAGCGGCTCGGATGGCGGTGGCGGTTTCATCCTCGGCACGGTTTTTTTCCAGTTGGGTCGAACATCCCTACCTTAAGGGGCAGGGAAGGGGAGGGTGTGGGGGATGCGCCAATTCCATTTTTGTTTCGTCTTGCGCATGAAAGGGAGCATGAAAGCATAGATGGAGTTCCAGGCGTCACCCCCCCCCCCTCTCCCATGATTCCATTTATGATGCGATGGGCACGTCCTTTATATAGCTCGTCCGTCACTGCTCGTGGTTCGCAACATGCATCCAACTGAAATCGTTCCAATGACTCATTGAAGGGGAAGCTCCCAAGTCACAGAAATGCTTGGGGGACCAAAGGCTGGAAAGTCCTACAGGACATCATCTAGAGTGGCCTTTCCCTCGCTCGTTTTCCACCCCAAACTTGCTCATCATTTGGCATCAGCTTAGCCCTTTTGGCTCGAAGGTCCGAGGCTTTGGGGTCCAACAAAATCAGCGTGCCTAGTTTGGTCCAATAAGCTCCTTGTGTGGACCTGCGACGGGTGCTCCCAAGCCCGAAAGGGGAAAGGACAGGCCACGGGTTTCGAGGTGCGGACTTGTACTGATCCACTCCTACAGTGGCCGTGGCAATAAGATGGCAGCCTTTCTCTTTGGGGCTGGTTGCTTTCAAAAGTCAAATCTCCTAAGAAAGAAGACTCAAGCCACAGGAGGTCTATCTTGTTTTGAGGGGGAACTTCCCCTGAAACCATCACAAGCAAGTCCTACTGTTGGGCCAGCCAAGCAGGCTAACATGCCCTTGCATCGCAACGATGTTCTTGCTATCATGAAGATGCTTCCCTTCCCCCCAGTGAAGGGAAAAACAAACAGCATTGAATAATCTGCAACACTAGCACACAAGATCTGGCACGCACTGCAGCTCTCAGGTGAGTTTGAACGGCTTACCCGTCTTCATGAGTAACTTGCCATTGACGTAGCCGGGCTGATGCCATGCTGGTTGCTCTCTGTGTGCTTCAAGCCTGTGCAGCAGCGGATGTCGCAAACATCCGGGAACTTGATGAAGTCTTGAGTCTGATCTGGTTCGAAGGCAACCTGTTCGAACGCTGACTCGGGGTTACTTGGGTCCCTCCGTGGTCCCCTTGGCCTTGATGCTGCAGTTGTATACCCAAGTGATTCACCCATGCCTCACTTGCGCAAAGCACCAGCACAGAAAAGGTGATCACCTTTTGGCACGAAAAATGAACCCAACCGGCAAACCCAAAAGCTCAAATCGATTTACTTTCGGCTGAGATGCTTATTGAGTCCCACGGCTTCTTGGTTGCGGTTTCAACGACCCTGCAAAAAGTTTACAACTTGGGGGGTTCGTGGGGAAAACACAACTTGATTTCAACCAAAAAGTTAACAGGGATCCGGATGCATTATACACCTGAACATTGCAACTGGTCAATGGTGGGTGGTTTCCCTCTATTCTGGTGTTGAAAGAGCTACATGTTTCAAATGGTTGCAAAATGATTTTCTTTTAAGGAGCCCTGTGGAAAACACCTTTATTTGCCAAAGTTAACAGAGATCCTTACATTATACCAAAAAGTTAACAACTTGATTTCAACCACAAAGTTGAAGTCCAAAGACCCGTTGCCCAATCGCAGTCAAGGGCTCTAAGGGCCCTCGCCTCGGTTTCTCGCAGCAGCCGGCGCAGCTGCTCCGCTTCCGCGCTGGCCTTGCCGCGCGTCGCGCGTCGACAACATTTCGCGCGGGTCGGTCGATGCAGGGCGGGCGCAAACGTGGAGGAGGACCAAAAGGGAAACCAAGTGAAAAACCAAAACGGTTAAACAAAAAATAAAAAGAGGGACACCACAAGGAAAACCAAAAGAGGAACTCAAGAACAAACTGTGGGTTTGTGTCTTTTCAATCGAATCCAAAAGGGAAACCCTTGGGAAACCCTTCCAGGTTCTTCTGGGTTGCTGTTGCCACTGAGGTTTCCGACCCTGATAAGGCTCGAGGCTCACGCGAGAAGGTATCTGTTGGCGGTACCGGCAAACTCCACGAGACAGGACCCCCCTCCCCCGCTTTGTGTGGTTGAAGTCCGAAGAGCTTCTAACGTCCCTCTAAAATTGACCCCAGACCCAGACCTCCAGTGGTCAGGGGTAAAACAAGGGACACGCGTATCTGGGCCGCCCTCAGATCCCCCGCTAAAAGTAACTTTTAGTGGAGTCCACTAAACGGCTAAAAGGCTAGGGGATGGCTGGGAGCCGCCAAGGTATTTGTGGGCAGTTTGATCGGGCCCATGCCTTGAAGCAATCCAATACAAACTGAGCAAATAGTCAAGATGTGCCCAATGTCTCAACCAAAGGTACTTAAAGCGGGAGGGTACTTGGTAAGTGGGTAATAACCATGGCTACAATGGTCATAACCCACTTACTATGGTTATAAGTCTTCTAAGTGGGTTATAGCCAGGCTTACTGACCACTTACAAAGTACCCGATCGCCCCTTGAAGCATTCCATCGTCCGCGTCAGGTTGCAACCCATCTCCCCATCTCGCCTCAGCCTCACCCGTGGCTGCTGCTGTAGAAGCCTCCTGCGCGGCAGTCGATTTGCATTCAGGTCCCGATCACTGATTTTTCTGAGGACTTATTGTGTATGTTCCATTAACCTGTCGTCGTGGGATTGCTTGCCACTTTTTGAACAGAAGGATCCTTGCAGAGAATGGGGAGGGTAACGCTAGAATGACCAGGGGCGCAACACATTTTCTTGTGTACAGCCTTCAGAGAAACCTTGTTCAAGGAGGGTAAACCTGCAAAACAGATATTTATTGGGAGACTTGTTGGATTATCTTAGGTTGAAGACAAGTGGACGGGAGACCCTTGCTTGCCGTCTGGAGAGGTCCAGATCATTTTGTGAGTCACCGAATTCCAGTTGCAACGAGTGACACGAAGGCAACCTGTTCGAACGCTGACTCGGGGTTACTTGGGTCCCTCCGTGGTCCCCTTGGCCTTGATGCTGCAGTTGTATACCCAAGTGATTCACCCATGCCTCACTTGCGCAAAGCACCAGCACAGAAAAGGTGATCACCTTTTGGCACGAAAAATGAACCCAACCGGCAAACCCAAAAGCTCAAATCGATTTACTTTCGGCTGAGATGCTTATTGAGTCCCACGGCTTCTTGGTTGCGGTTTCAACGACCCTGCAAAAAGTTTACAACTTGGGGGGTTCGTGGGGAAAACACAACTTGATTTCAACCAAAAAGTTAACAGGGATCCGGATGCATTATACACCTGAACATTGCAACTGGTCAATGCTGGTTTCCCTTGATTCTGGTGTTGAAAGAGCCACATGTTTCAAATGGTTGCAAAATGAATTTCTTTTCAGGAGCCCTGTAAAAAAACACCTTTATTTGCCAAGGTTAACAGAGATCCTTACATTCTACCAAAAAGTTAACAACTTGATTTCAACCACAAAAGTTGAAGTCTAAAGATCCGTTGCCCAATCGCAGTCAAGGGCTCTAAGGGCCCTCGCCTCGGTTTCTCGCAGCAGCCGGCGCAGCTGCTCCGCTTCCGCGCCGGCCTAGCCGCGCGCCGCGCGTCGAGAACATTTCGCGCGGGTCGGTCGATGCAGGGCGGGCACAAACGTGGAGGAGGACCAAAAGGGAAACCAAGTGAAAAACCAAAAGGGTTTAAAAAAAAAGAAAAGAAGAAAACCACAAGGGAAACCAAAAGAGGAACTCAAGAACAAACTGTGGGTTTGTGTCTTTTCAATCGAATCCAAAAGGGAAACCCTTGAAAAACCCTTCCGGGTTGGTTAGGGAAACAAAAAGCAACACCACCCACCAAAGTGGCTCCCGGTATTTTGACAACCTAAATGCTTCCCCTTTCCAAGAGGCGCAAGGTCTGTTCGGTGGGGCAGCAGAAGGCGAGCAGAAAACTGGCCGTGGCCCACATGATCATCTTCGACTGGCCATCCCTAAACGGGTTGACAAATCAAACATCACCTCCCAAAGTGAGTCATAGTACAAACACCCGGTATCAAAATGGTCTACCTAAGACCAGAATCAAACAGGCGCCCGCACCCAGTAGTGGTTTTTTGATTGTGGCTCCAATGGGGCTTCCAAGGTAAACCCTCAAAAAACGGCGGGGAAGTTTCTTCTCAGTTGCAGTTGCAACTGACGTTTCCTACCCCAGTAAGGCTTGAGGCTTACGCGAGAGAGTATCTGTTGGAGATACCAGCCAACTCCACCAACCAGAGCGCCCCCCCTTGCTTTGTGTGGTTGAAGTTCGAAGAGGGTCTAACAGCCCTCCAAAGTTGACCCCAGACCCAGACCTCCAGTGGTCAGGGGCAAAACAAGGGACACACGTATCTGGGCCGCCCTCAGATCTCTCGCGAAAAGTAACTTTTAGTGGAGTACATGGAACCTACCACTAAACGGCTAAAAGGCTAGGGGATGGCTGGGAGCCGCCAAGGTATTTGTGGGCAGTTTGATCGGGGTCCATGCCTTGAAGCAATCCAATACAAACTGAGCAATTAAATAGTCAAGAGGTGCCCAATGTCTCAACCAAAGGTACTTAAAGGGGCAGAGTACTTAGCAAGTGGGTAATAACCATCTCTCTCTCTCTCCCCACCGCCCCACTCCCCCCAATTCCTCTCCCTAACACCATCTCTTTCTCTACCCCCTTGATTACCCCTTCATTTCCCCTTCATTTCCTGTTCATGTCCCGTCATGTCCTATCATTTCCTCGTTATTGCCTATTCCTCCTCCTCGGGATCTTCTTCGCCAGCGTGCCATGGATGATGTTTGTTAATTGCAGAGCCAGCGCAAGCGCGTACTTCAAGCCCTTCAGGCCCCTCCCTGGCGGCTCCATCGTTGCTGCCTCCAGCATCTTCACATGCCTTGCAAGGAGTTTCCCCAGCTTCCAGCAGCTGCCGTCTTGCGTGTCTGATTCCCAGCCTTGCGCGCCATCTGACGGCTGCTGCTTGTGGATATTGGAACTTCTTTGGAGCGGATCTTTGTAGTTCCACTCCCACAAATTAACATGGAACCAAAAAAATGCGACCTTTTAAAGGAACCTCCCTTTTGGGGAACTCCTTTTGGGCAACCTCCTTGTTGGGGGTCCATGTTGATTTGCAGGGGAGTAAACCTTGCCGAGTAGCCAAAAGGCTCACATCCTGAGTGGGTTGTCCAAACAAACAAAACTTCTTGCCACACTTGGCTCAGCCAAAACATCGGCATGTTCTTGAAAAACAAGAGCTCCACCCCAAGCAACTTACAAGATACCACATCGGTGAGGTCACCGATTCAAGTCCGGAAGCATGAATCGGGGCCTTGAAGAATCTGCACTTTCAAGTCGTGAGCCGCGCCCAAACCTGACTATGATTGGGTAGCATGGGTGACAAAGGCTTAAGCCTTCCCAGCTACCCATACTCAGCTGTTCAGTGACCCTGGAAAAAAAGGGAACCCTTTTGGCACGTGGCGCGCAGGTCACAGGGGCATGCCGCCACCTGAACCTAGATAAAACGGGCAACTGGTGCCCCGCGAAGCCGATGTGCAGGGGGCGATGCCACACCCCACACATGGCGAAGTGGGCAGCGGAGTGCTGCGTGAAACAGGGTGCCACCCGAGGTGGCACCCCAGGCCCAGGAGGCCCACACTCTGTGCAGTGCCAGGCCAAGTGGCCAAGGCCTGGACACCACACTGCACTGGCCACCACAAGCGCCAGGCCAGAGACTCGTCATCAGCCAGCTCAACAAGACCAGCAATAACTCCACCACAGCGCCGAAGAGGTAGAGAAGCAGCACCACCGTGGACCACCACCAGAACAAAGCCCAAGCCCGAACGGGAAAAACAGCTCGCAGTACCTTCACCAAAAAAGGCGTTCAGAGGAAAGAAGCAAGCCACGAACAGAGCCAATCCCCATCGCAGAGATTGGAGCATGCAAGGCCAGGGAATCCTACACGGGTACCACGAAGTGTAAGGGCAGCGCCATCGGTCTGCAGAATAGGGCGGGTTTAGGGTTTAGGGTTTAGGAGCCGAGACAATGTAGACTGCCTGGTAGAAGTAGCCACCAAGAAGTGCCGAGAGAAGACCAAAGAACAGGGCCCATCCCTGCATACAAAGATGGGCGCATGCAATGATGCCCCCTCCAATCTGATCCACACCTCGAAGCCAGGGTGAAGTAGAGACAAGTCCCACGAGGTGAAGGACCCAAGATGACCCAAGAACTGGCCGAACAAAAGCAGCGCATCAGTCGAAGGAGTCGACAGGTGTATGAAAATCTTGAGGAGCCAGCAGAAATACACGACATACACCATACAAGCTCGATGAAGAGCTCGACGACAACCAGAGGAACCGAGCGGCCGCCAGGGGAGGCTGCCTTGTTGGACGCCTCACCCCTCCATGGAGAGGCAGCGAGGCCCAGGGGGCTCAGCTCCCAGAACCCAACGGCTCAGTGGCTCACTCTGAGCCGAGAGGGCTAAAAGGGAACCCTTTTTTGGCAAAACCATTTTCGTGGGGAAGCCACCAAAACAAAGGGAAAAAGAGAACCACTGAACAAGTGAGGATATAGCGGTAACCACAAAAATCATGAACCCTCGCCGGCCGGCTCGATCCGCCTGCATCTCCACCTGAGTGGGACATGCGGATTTGGATGCAGAAAGAACTGGGTCTGTGGGCATGTGGCAGAAAGTCGGCGAGTCCAAAAACGTGGTGGTCCTTTTGGGTTCCCTTTAAAACCACCCCAAAGAGGGCAACATCCAAAAGATTTACACCTCCATGTGAACATGCGGGGTGTTCGAAACCATGTTTGGGGCTGCGTCCATGTCAAGCACCAAATTTAGACCAGCAGTTGTCGCTTTCAAACGGGACCTGAGAAAGGCAGGGTCTCAGGAAACGAGAGGCTGCGAGCCTCATAAGTTTGGAAGGCCCGATGGGAACAATGCGCTGATCCCTCGCTGAACTTTTCGGGATATGGACGCGTCTGTTGGAATTGGTTCCCTCACGCCGTGAGGGAAACCAGAAGGAAAAGTCGCCATTTTGGGGAGTCCAATAAAAAAGTTGACGCGCCCGTATGCTTTGAAGACCCTAAACCCTTAAGAACTGAAAACATCTTCGGAACCCTATGGCTGGGAGAATGGCAAAAAAACCCTCTTCCGGCACGACAGGGGTTTTCACGTTTCCGCAGGATGCCCCAGCACTGCAAGAAAGGGAACATGGACACCGCTTCTCTACCGTAACTTCCAATCGGGGTTGCGGTTGATGGTTGGCTTGCTTCCAGTTGCTTAAGTCCCCTGGGAAAAGGACATGTCTAGGAATCGAATAGTGATAGATTCCCTTTGAAACCAACTAGCCGGAAGTTTAATTTGCAAATGGAGGTTTAAGCACATGAAACCAAGAAAATACAACATCTGGCGCAAATGGCAGTTTACTTGTACCGCAGGAACTGGCGGGAGACCGGGTTCCCTAGACAGTCTCCTTTGATTGAAATCACCTTTTGGACCGATTTAACACGAGCTTCCCTTTGGTGGGGAATCCAGAACGCCAAGCCTCGGTTCATTTGGAGCACGCTGGTGGAAAATGGGCCCCTTTCTGTGCCGCCCAACACTGGGCCATGTTCATGACTGGCGATTCCGTTGCTGGTGTTCAAAGTCCAATTTGCTACAACACTTCGGAATGCTTGCAAACAGCAAGACCATCTGTAGATAGGTCCGCTGATTGGTCCATTTGCCCCAACACAAAAGCACAACTGATACAATAGAAAGGCAACCACTCTGTCCGGTTGCACAAGCCCCAGCATGACAGGGATGATGGAGCCAATCAACCACTGCCATCAACGCGCGATGCCTCAGACAGGAAGCAAATAATTGACTAATCACTTGCAGTCAGTCTCCCTGAACTCAACTCTTTGTGTCATCCCTGCAGGGCGCTTGTCCCAAGGCAACCGTAGAAATCGCCACAAGCATAAATTAATAAATCAACTGATCACGACATCAGCACTCGGCAACCTATGCACACTGCCTCAGACAGAGAGCAAACATATGACTAATCACTTGCAGTCAGTCTCCCTGAACTCAACTCTTTGTGTCATCCCTGCAGGGCGCTTGTCTCAAGGCAACCGTAGAAATCGCCACAAGCCAAAATTCGTACATCAACTGGCGTCAGCACAATCACCACGTCAACACTCGGCAACCTATGCGAACTGCCTCAGACAAAGAGCAAACATATGACTAATCACTTGCAGTCAGTCTCCCTGAACTCAACTCTTTGTGTCATCCCTGCAGGGCGCTTGTCTCAAGGTAACCGTAGAAATCGCCACAAGCCAAAATTCGTACATCAACTGGCGTCAGCACCATCACAACGTCAACACTCGGCAACCTATGCACACTGCCTCAGACAGAGAGCGAACATGTGACTAATCACTTGCAGTCAGTCTCCCTGAACTCAACTCTTTGTGTCATCCTGCAGGGCGCTTGTCTCAAGGCAACCGTAGAAATCGCCACAAGCCAAAATTCGTACATCAACTGGCGTCAGCACCATCACAACGTCAACACTCGGCAACCTATGCACACTGCCTCAGACAGAGAGCGAACATGTGACTAATCACTTGCAGTCAGTCTCCCTGAACTCAACTCTTTGTGTCATTCCTGCAGGGCGCTTGTCTCAAGGTATCCGTAGAAATCGCCACAAGCCAAAATTCGTACATCAACTGGCGTCAGCACCATCACAACGTCAACACTCGGCAACCTATGCACACTGCCTCAGACAGAGAGCAAACATATGGCTAATCACTTGCAGTCAGTCTCCCTGAACTCAACTCTTTGTGTCATCCCTGCACCATCACCACGTCCCTGAACTCAACTCTTTGTGTCATCCCTGCAGGGCGCTTGTCCCAAGGCAACCGTAAAACTCTTCACAAGCCAAAATTCGTACATCAACTGGCGTCAGCACCATCACCACGTCAGCACTCGGCAACCTATGCACACTGCCTCAGACAGAGAGCAAACATATGACTAATCACTTGCAGTCAGTCTCCCTGAACTCAACTCTTTGTGTCATCCATGCAGGGCGCTTTTCTCAAGGCAACCGTAAAACTCTTCACAAGCCAAAATTCGTACATCAACGGGCGTCAACACCATCACAACGTCAACACTCGGCAACCTATGCACACTGCCTCAGACAAAGAGCAAACATATGACTAATCACTTGCAGTCAGTCTCCCTGAACTCAACTCTTTGTGTCATCCCTGCAGGGCGCTTGTCTCAAGGCAACCGTAGAAATCGCCACAAGCCAAAATTCGTACATCAACTGGCGTCAGCACAATCACCACGTCAGCACTCGGACACTGCCTCAGACAGAGAGCAAACATATGACTAATCACTTGCAGTCAGTCTCCCTGAACTCAACTCTTTGTGTCATCCCTGCAGGGCGCTTGTCTCAAGGCAACCGTAGAAATCGCCACAAGCCAAAATTCGTACATCCACTGGCGTCAGCACAATCACCACGTCAGCACTCGGCAACCTATGCGAACTGCCTCAGACAGAGAGCAAACATATGACTAATCACTTGCAGTCAGTCTCCCTGAACTCAACTCTTTGTGTCATCCCTGCAGGGCGCTTGTCTCAAGGTAACCGTAGAAATCGCCACAAGCCAAAATTCGTACATCAACTGGCGTCAACACCATCACAACGTCAACACTCGGCAACCTATGCACACTGCCTCAGACAGAGAGCAAACATATGACTAATCACTTGCAGTCAGTCTCCCTGAACTCAACTCTTTGTGTCATCCCTGCAGGGCGCTTGTCCCAAGGCAACCGTAGAAATCGCCACAAGCCAAAAATCGTACATCAACTGGCGTCAGCACCATCACAACGTCAACACTCGGCAACCTATGCACACTGCCTCAGACAGAGAGCAAACATATGACTAATCACTTGCAGTCAGTCTCCCTGAACTCAACTCTTTGTGTCATCCCTGCAGGGCGTTGTCTCAAGGCAACCGTAGAACATCGCAACACAAGCACAAACATTGACGTACTCCCTGAACTCAACTCTTTGGGCGCTTGTCTCAAGGCAACCGTAGAAATCGCCACAAGCCAAAATTCGTACATCAACTGGCGTCAGCACCATCACAACGTCAACACTCGGCAACCTATGCACACTGCCTCGGACAGAGAGCAAACATGTGACTAATCACTTGCAGTCAGTCTCCCTGAACTCAACTCTTTGTGTCATTCCTGCAGGGCGCTTGTCTCAAGGTATCCGTAGAAATCGCCACAAGCCAAAATTCGTACATCAACGGGCGTCAACACCATCACAACGTCAACACTCGGCAACCTATGCAAACTGCCTCAGACAGAGAGCAATCATGTGACTAATCACTTGCAGTCAGTCTCCCTGAACTCAACTCTTCGTGTCATTGGACATGTCCTGACAGAGACTCTGTCAGGTCCCAAGCGCACACCACGCAAGGTCCGCTGCCTCAGAAAGAAAGCGGAGATGTGTCTCGTCACTTTCACTCAGCCCGCTGAATTTATCTTTCACTCATCCCTGCAGCGGCCCGGACAGCAGCCTTTCCAGTGCCGTTCACTTGTTTGCACGAATGCACAAAAGGTCTAAGGAAGCTTTGCAAGGTCTCTTTTGTGATTAGGCAGGTCTTTGTATGCTGATGCCGGGCGCCAAATTTGATGGACACATCAAGCCAAACATCCCATCCTCTTAAAGGATTGAAGTTGATACAATATGCTTCTTGCCGCCCGGGATGCGTTCACAGCTTGAACTTCAGCCGAGAACATTTGCACATCATACCTATCGCTGCCCCATGAATTGGAAACCAGCGGTTTGGCTTTCTGCACATTCTGTCCAACAGTCATGGAAGTGGACAGGAGACCTCTTAGCGATGGTAGCCTTCAAACACCCCGTGCACTTCCACGATTGTTGGAAAAAGGGTCACATGGATCCCCCAACAAGAAACACCGACAACCTGGAGTTCGTTTTGGGCTGATGGGTGCCGTCGAGCTTTCTCACTGGTCCTTGCTAGTACACTTCCAATCTGCGATATCCTGCGCCGTCAAGACTCCACGCAGTGGGTCCCAGTCATGGCGCCCTTACTCGGAACTCGTAGAATGGCTCTAGGGGTTGATGACCACCTATACCCAAGCAACAAGGTGTATTGACCATGGCACAAATGGGTCTGTCTCAAAATAGGGGAACCCCTAAAATGGGTGGCTTCCTTGTGGTTTCAGCGGTTTCCCTTTAAACCCCCCCCCCCGGCCCCCGCCCCAGGTACCCTTTAAAGACACACACACACACAAGACGCATCCAACACGAGCTCCATCGTCGCTTCGCTTCGGCGGTGCCCTCGCCTTCTCCTGCAGGCGCTGGTTCTCCTCCATCAATGACCTCGGACGCATCGCGTCGAGTAAAACTCGTCCGGAAAAGCCAACTCTTGGTCGGCCACGCCGACAAAGGCATCGAAAGGCAAGAAGCCGAGGATGATCCACTCATGCCGAAATGGGACATGGGGATTGAGTCTCTTAACATGCTCTTCCCATGCCAAAAATGCCAGAATGCCCCAGCCCCCCAATCAAAATCAACCAGGGGTTCATGAGCTAAAGCATGAAGTCTTGAAACCGGGGAAGTAAGAAAGCAACAGACCTCCCCGAAAAATCTCCAGGTTGGACTCTTTGCCACCTAATTGTCGGAAGTTCCCTAACTTTGACCTCGACCAAGGGGTCCAAAAGCTGCAACATGGCAATGAAGGTAGACGAGGGTGTTTGAGCCATTGCTCTGGTAGGTGTTTCCAGAGTTAACTCCCGATAGGCAAGGGACCTTAATCATAGGTGAGCTCGGTAGGTGGCTCCCCCCGAAAAAAAAGAAGGGAAAAGGAAACACACATAGGCGTGTGTTCCTTTTAGGAATCGCACCCCCAACATGTCTGCGGTGTTGCTTGTGGCTTCCCTTCGATAACCACAGAAAGTGGTTACCCTCCCTCAGCAAAAGAAACTTGGGCCAAATGGAGACTGGGCCAAGAGCCCAAAGAGACATCCATTTGCATTTTCGTCCCCTGTTTTCTTTTTGTTTTTGCTTTTTTAGAAAAGAAAACATAACTATGTCCAACAGTGAGAGATCCCCTTTAACACCAACAGGGCACCTGGCTGGGGGACCTAGTCTGAAGCAAGTGGAAAGAACTCAACGGAGTGCGCGGTCTCTCCGGGCTCCGGGCGCGAGGGTCGCCTGTAGATTCTTCGCCTGGGAGGTGATCCCTGGTTCTGCTGGGCAACGATGGGTCTGTCTCAAAATGGACCCAACGAAAAAAAGTGTTTCCCTTTTTTTGCCCATGAAAACCAACCCATGAAGGAATGATTGCCACACAACAAGACAAGGGTTGGAGAATATCCGGGCTTGCTCCACCAAGAAATCGATTGATCTCCTCTTGGAACCCGTGGTTTCTGCGGGAAACTTTGACCGGATCCGAGCGACGCCAACAGCGTGGTTGAACCACGCATGGAACAACTCAAGCAGCCACTGCACACAAGAATGGAACCTCCGCGGTCACTGGATTTGCCCTTCCAAAGTTGCAATTTACCGGTGGTTTCCACTAAAACTGCCACTTTTGGAGGTTCCAAAAAGGGAAATGGAGGAAACCCTGAAGAATGGAACCTAAGGAAGCCAAACTATCGAATTCACCGAGCTTTGATACCAGCGCTTGCCATCTCTGAACATTTAGCTAGGGGTAAAGTGTCCTTCCCCCCCCCCCCCCTGTTTAGGGGAAGGGCTCCTTATTTAGGGTGTGGCGCATTAAATAGTTACCTTGGGGTGTGGCTACTTTCCAGTTATCAGTAGGGAATCGTTTGAGGGCCTTGCCTTGGGAGCCACAAGGGACGGTTCAATTCGGGTCATTCCCTGACTCTCTGCTGATAAGCAGCAAGGTTCGGAGCCCGGCTAGGATTTGTTGCAGCCCTATTAAGAATCAAAGGACTCTTTTGAAAGGGACCTGAAAGGCCTAGATAACTTTTTAACCGGGCTCCTAACCTTGCAGGTCAGCAGGGAAACAGTTGAAGGCCCCTCACAACGATCCCCCAACTGAACCCTCCCACACGTGGCTTTCATGGAAACTCCCAACCCGTCGCGATTTCACTCCGCTCCACCACACCCACCGAAGAAAAACAAAAGAAAGGGAAAAGGGAGGAAAAAAAATGAGGACACAAACAAATCCCCGCAAGAAGCCTCCCCTGAGACCCTTCGATCGGATGCCGTTGCGGCCTCCGTTTCCTTCTGGGCCGCGTCATCCGTAGTGGACCAGGCCTTACTCGGCAAAACACTCGGCTGTTTGCAGCCCCCTGACCCAAAAATACGGAAGACCCAAAAAACCCTCAACTCCTAAAACCATGCCAGAACAGCCGGAGTATTGTATCCACCTACCATCCGGCCAACGAAACCTATGTCCTGGTGCAGCAAGGTTCAATCTGCCTGTTCTGCCGACAGGCAATAAGTACAAGTGTGAGCGGTGAAAAAGTCCGATTTGGGTGTCTCTTTGTTTAAGGGTACCCTAGTTGCAGCTGGTTTAAAGAAGCACCAAAGGACAACCATCCATTTCTTTGTTCACTCCCCCGTTTTGAGACACATCCATTTCAGACAAGTGACCTTAGAATACCCGAGGCCAATGGATGAGGGAGGCAGTCCTTTCGGGGGGTTGCTCCGTTTCCTGGCCTCTCAAGCTTTTGGTGACAAGGGTCAAAGGGGGATGTGTCAAAGTAGGGTAACCCTCCCCCAAAAGAAATCGATGTCGGCTTTCCTTTGGCGCCTTAACCCCCAAAGTGGTTGGTAAGTACCAACTCTACACGAGCCACATTTGGGTGGTGTCCTTCGCATACCCACCTTGATACCGAAGGTGATCAAAGCTCACCCCGTTTGACGCCGAATCATTAACAGTAACTTTTGTTGGTGTTGTTCGTGCCTACCCCTGGACAACATATAATTCTATGTTCAATAGTGATAGACTCCAACAAGGAAACATACTCCTAAGCAAATGGAAGCTAAGGCTAAGCCCCTTTCAAGCCCCTTGATTGAGCTTGCCTAAAGGCGGCAAAGGAGAATCCTTTTGCCATATGGCTTCAAGTTATCCCTTCTCGTGTCCCTCTACAGATACAGAATAGGATCCCCCATTTTGAAAATCCGATAACACAAATGGTTTGGAAGCGCTTGCTTTACTGTCCTAACATTCAACAAAATATGAAGTATCCGTTGAATATCCCAGGGTGGATCCACAAAAGTTGTATCCATTGCATACCTTGGAGTTAGTAGGGGACCTCCAAGAAACGGTGGTGTGCTTTTGAATTCCTTGGATTCCTCTCTGCAAACCATCCAAGCTGGGGGTTCCTATGGGTCCCTTCTTCTAGGAAAGACACAGGTCTGAGGGCTTACCTCCAGCTGTATAAAGGCTTGCCAGGTTTTTTGTTTGTCAGGCACCTGAAGCGGAGACACCTGCAATCAACGCCATGTTCAAGTATGGGTTGTGGAGGTAAGGGCTTGCTTCCCAGCAGTACAAGCCTGTACGGTAGTGTGCTGCCCTTATTGAAATAGTATATGAATTTCCCAATCCCAATCTGCTTGAGAACTCCCCCCATGCTCTTTCATAGCTTGTCGAGATCGAGTATTGTCACCAAAGGTGCACGCGCCCCACTCTCAAAAGATGGGGTGTGCGGTGCACCTCAGCTACTGAGCTATGTGCCAGGGTACCTAAAACAGCCGGATTCCCGCCGCGAACCAAGTCGATACACCGAAATGTGAGTGCTTGGCGTCAACAAAGGTCAACCTTTGGCTTGCAAATCAATGCGGGCGGCCTCGAGCTGCGGGCTGGCAAATCAAATAGGAAAGCAATAGCCAAAGGAACCTCTCCGGCTGGTTCAGTGGCCCCACTCACAACCAAGATGAGGATCAGGGCTACAAAAGCCAGAAGTAGGTGTTTTATCCCCTACCAACCTGGACGAATATAGCCTTGTTGCACGAAGCCGCTGATGCGCTGATGCAAGCCTGCAGGTTCCTACCCAAAAGACCAGGCCACATTTCACGGTGTGAGGGGCATATCATTACAATTACATAGCCCATTCAAACTATTGGTGGCCCTTATGGTAGCCATTTACAAGCACCAAAGGGTCCGATCTGTTCGATCAGCTTACCAACTGAGGCGCGAAAGCGCGCAATCCATCCACCAGCTTCAGAAAATAGACTCCAGATACACCTGAAATCCCAAAAGCCACAGTCTTTTAGAGCTTTTTTTGGGGGGGACCTTTGTTGGAACTCCATGTTAACGTGTGGGAGTGTAATTTATGTGCGCCCATTCCATGTCCCAAACTTCCAGGGGTTTGAGGCATGAACCATTGTTTTGTATGGATTTCTAGGGCACTACTCGCGGGATGGTTCAGTTCGGGAGTTCCAATGGCGTTCCCTATACCAAGCAATCATCGGAGAGATTCGATTCCGCCGAAAACCGCTGGCGCAGTGCAAGCTCGCTCACTTCATGGCCTTCATGGCCTTCATCGCCTGAAGCTGACTGGCGGAAATTCTTGGAGCGGTTTCTTTGCCGAGGCTTTCCTTTTTTGGGGTGATTGACACTGTGGACAACCAAAAGGACAACAACCATTCGTGGTGGTCTATTGTGACATTATCTTGTCTGTGCATTGCCCCAACACACGCCCAGACTTCGTGTTCGCCACCAAAATGTTCGGTTTTAAACGTATAAAGAGTCCATCAATTTGGGGAGTCAACAAAAAAGACAGAATCATTCTTCCTGGGTGGAATGTCAGTTATACCCTGAGGACGCTATTTTGCCCAACGAAGTATAATGTTCTTAAAGCGACAACGGCATGCCCTGCGGTCGATTCAATGGGAAAGCCCTCCGAATCGCTGGGCGAGGTGATACCCTCGGCATTCCTACCACTTCACCGCACGTGGTATCCAATCGTTTCCAAAGCAGCACTTCTTCGCACAGCTACTGTGGATGGACGACATCCATTTCGCACCACACAAGAAACCCCGGTTTCTGATTCGAGTCCCCAAGTAAATACCAACAAACAATGGTTGGATTCAAAGTGTGGTGCGATTTCTGAATTTCGCAACCATCCACAGTATTCATCAACCCCAGTTTATTCATTATTCGGGGGGTGTCCATGTCTGGATCACAGGGAATCAAAGGGCCATGCCTTCATCGCCTTCATCGCCTTCATGGCCTTCATGGCCTTCATGGCCTGGCCAAACATCTGCCAGGTCAGCTTTGGTGGGCTTCGGCATTTGGATATTCAGCTGGGGTTCAATGGACGCCCAGAGCTGCACAACCAGCTCTTCCCCAAAAATGTCGCTGGGTGCGGCGCGCGCTGGTGAGCTTGGGAGTGGTTTCTTTCAAGAGCCGGGGACACCAAATCCAGGCCATCAACTTTGGGGGTAGGCTGACGGAGCTGGATGCCATGAAGATTGGATGAAGCGCCTGATGCTGGGCGACACCTGGTGCAAACCGCACACTAGGGTATGAGGCACGCTTGAAAATTGACTGCCACGGTTTGTGGTTGGATATGGTTGGTTCACTTGCATTTTGTAGGAAAGCCATGGCATTTGACAGGATGTGCCAATGTGATCTCGGTCTTGCCTACGGTTTCATGGGAAAAGGCGCTGTGTGTCGTGGTTGAGATTTAGGGGAAACCTGCCTTAAGGCAAAACAACAATGCAAAACCTATCAGGAAACAACCAAGCCAGGAGGTTCTTAGAACAGGGATCCGGATGCATTATACACCGATCGAACATTGCACCTTGTAAATGGTGGTTTCCAACTTTATTTCGGTGTTGAAAAAGCAATTCATGTTTCACATGGTTGCAACATGAATTTCTCTTAAGGAGCCCTGTAGAGCCTTAGAAGGGACTTGTCAAAGGCATACAATTTGGACATTTCCTCGCTGGGACTGATGAAAATCCTTTTCTCGCTTGCCCCAAGGACATGGAAGCAAAAGGTTCACCCTTAAGGAACCTTGACTGATGGACCAAATCCTCACATCCCAAGTTGACTGGCGAAATAAAGTCTGAACTTCTTTATTTACCACTAAAATGGTCTTTCCAAAAAGTTTAAAGTCCATCAACTCAGGAAGTGAGAATCAGGGAAATCCAAAGGCTAACCGGGCCAGGGCGAACTGAGCAGGGCGAACTGGGCAGGGCTGCGTGACTTAACCCGTTCTGGCCTGAAGGGCTTGTCCTTGGCTGGGCTAATCCCTCCTGTGGATGGACGAAATCCATTTCGCACCACCTAAGAAACATGGGACACCATGGTTGGTCGGTATTTACAGGGGAATCGGATCATTCCATGGCTTCTTAGGTGCGAAATGGATTTCGTAACCATCCACAGTAGCCCCCCTCACTAAAAGTCCACACAATCTTCCTGTGACGGACTTCTTCGTCTCTCCGGAGGCTGCGGATTCCTTCTTGACGATACAAAGAGTCCGAGGACTGATTAAGACACGCACGGGGGTATCGAACCTGTTGCCCAAACCGAGTGGCTCGTTGATCCCATCCCCTCAAAAATACCTGGTGATAAATCTGGAAATCTAAAAGTCTGACGCTGTGGCTGCAAAAAAACTGCCAAGCAGAATTTGGGGTCTGTGCAAATGCTGATCATATGATGCCATGAGCCATATGCGAGGACCATAAATTCTCCTTAGGCCGCTATAGTTTCCAGATGATGCCTCATACCTTCAAATTCCCTGATCCGCGGATCGAGCCTTCATCGCTTTCATCGCTTTCATCACCTTCATGGCCTTCATGGCCTTCATTGCCTTCATTGCCTCGCAGGCCAACCCAAAATCAGCTGCACGCACACTTGCAGAACATGGGCTATGACAACTCTGCCCTGCAGCCATGTAGATGTTTCCAAAAATGTGGAGACTGCTTGGCTCCTTTTGTGGGGAGCTTAAACCTAAGTGCCTGGTTTGATACGGCTCTTGGTTATCTCAACTGATCCTCCCTAGACTGCTTGAATTGTCTCAACCCAATCCACCCCTGTTTGTTTCCAGGAGCCTGTTTGGGCAACATGAGATAAGGTCCAAGCAAAGAGCAGGTCCCATACCTGTCATCATGCACCCTAAGGGGCTCTATGTAGTGGGTGAATATCCTTGGAATACTCCAAGGGATAGGGCGGCAAAGACCTATTTGGATGTTCGATTCGCCAAGTTTGCAAGGTCAGGAAAGGAATTGATCGGATCGGAACTTTGAGATTGAAACCAATGTTGGTTCCTACTTGGGTGGTCGGCCAAGTTAGCAAGTTGTTGGTAGCCTAGGTTCTATCCCACTTGCAAGTCCACGCCTTCAGAGTTCACGTTTCGTATAATGTTGACCCCGGATTAATAAACCCCTGTTTATTAATATGGGGGTGGGGGCCCCTCCAAAAGTGATAAACCCCCACTAAAACCGGGGACACCCCCATATTAGTAAACAGGGGTTTATTAATCCGGGGTCAACATTAGTTGCTTAGAACCCAGGCGGCCTTTCCCACTGGGCGAATCGAGCCTATCCCACGTACCTAGTGAGGCCTTGAATGCGTTTAAGATCGAAAGCGACGTGTCCCAGAAGCTCCAAGGTTCCGGGCTCCAAGCGAGCAAGGGTAGCACTACGACATATCGCAACGTGGATATTTGCTATGTGAAGACCTAGGTTCAGATTCAGCCTGGATGGGCAAGTCATATGATGAAGTGTGGTTGAATCAAGGCGACTTTTCAAGCCCAAAAAAACGGGGAAACGAGGCCTGAAAGCTGTGGTTGAACCACCAGGAAAGCGGGACGTACGACAAACTGGGCCCATTGAAGTGACATCCTCAGAATTCCCCAAGTAGTGGTGAGTGCAGGGGGGGGGGCACCCTCAATAATAATCTTCAGAACCCCTCAAACTGGTCATGTTGCTGGACGCCCTTTTCGACATGGCCATGGGTCAAAATCCCGTAATTCCAGTGAACATCCCAATCCAACCACTAAAATCGGTTCTAAAATGGGTGGTGCACCTACCCCAAAATGGGATCAGATTGGTTTTGACCCACAACCAAATCGGGTCGATTTCACCCAGAGACCCCCCCCGCTGTCTTCACTGCTGGGCTGGGTTTAAGTTTCTAGGTCCCCCAGCTAGGTGCCCAGCTGGTTTTGACAACCACAGCCACATCCCCTGCCCAGCCTTCATCGCCTTGGTCCGCGCACCTTGCTTCGCCCCCATCTTTGCGATGAAGCTGCGCACAGCCTTCGGAGAAAGAGATGCCGGGGGGGGGGGGGGGGAGCGGAGGGAGGGCGGGGTTCAGATGCAAGAAACGGAGAAGGTTAACCTGGAGTCTCCTTCTGACCCTTGAAAAATGGGGTCATTACCCCAAATGTTGGGGTCATTCACCCATTTTTAAAGGGTCAGAAGGAGACTCCAGGAAAGACCAGGACAGTTCCTGGACGCGTAGAAGGAAACACAACAGGCGCGACAAATGCGACAAAAGACGTCACAAGGGGGAAAAAAGGATCGCAAGATGTAAAAGGCGTAAACACGCGTAGGAAGGCGTAACAAGCCTCCCCCCGCCCCGTGAAGGCACAAAGGGCCTATATATCCCAGGTCCATTGCCCCTGATTTGTCTTCAAGGCATGACGATATCGACATGCGACGCAGGGTGCAGGGCTTTCCCGCCGGCAAAGAAAGGGCCAAGCCGCAGCAACGAGAACGGCCCGGCGCAAAAAGGGGGCGTACGCCGCGCGAGTTTTGCCCGGCTGGCGGTCGCGAGCGTACTTGCGCCTGGCCAGCACTGATTGCGACTAAGGACAAAACAAGTCATGTTTCCCTTAAGTGCATTGCATGGCCGCGACCGACCAGGTTTGACTTCAGAGTAAGGGTCAGCGCAAGGTACGTCACTCAAGTTGGATGTGCATGTTGGTGGCGCTGCTGTCCTGTGTCTCCAACGAGTTGAAAGGTGCTGCCGAAAAACAACCCCCAAGCCTTCAGCTGTTGGGGAACAAGCGAAACCTATTTTCAACAACCACCCTGTCATGGAACATACCCATACTCCCCCCAAAACAAACAAAGCTACAAACAACATGGAACGAGACACATTGCATGAACTTTAACTTTGACAATATGAATCACTCATGATCGATAATTCAACTAGATTAGATCATCACGGAACATACTCAAAACACATACCCCCCCCCCCCCCACAAGAAAAAGAGGACAACTACAACAAAACAAACGACGACATGATCAGCGACAATTCAACTACACCAGATTGAACTTCTCAAATGCAAAAAAAAAAAACATCCCCCCCGCACAAAAAAAAAGAAGGAAAAGACACAGGCACGAGAAAAGAGATGGACGTGGCGCCTTGTCCCCGGCTTTGGTGAACTTGTAGTTCTTCCGCACGTAGGCCATGGTGGACTTCTCCATGGCGTCGTAGCTGGAGCGCCCGTCCGCGGTGGGGCGGCAGGCCTTGCAGATCAGCTTGGCGTCCTCGCGGGGCGCACGGCCCGTGGCGCGTGGGGGGGCGGGGGGGCACGGTCTGTGATGAAGACCCAAGCTGGTTCTACCTGGTTTACTTGGGATTTGAGTAACCCGATTCGAATGTTGTTTGGGATTTGTAGGGTTCTAGACGTACCTTCCAATCATTCTTTCCAGGGATCCTTCTATTCCAGAAGTACCCGTCCCCATTCTTTCCAGGATCCTTCTTTCTAACAAACCTCCTTTGAAATCCAGGGAAAACGGCCAGTAGTTGAAAAGACCGATGGTTGAAGGGAATGGGAAATCATCCCCTAGAACTACTGGAGAACCTCACTTCTGCTTCTGGACTGTTAGTGGTTTGAGAGCATATTTGCCCTGCTTTTTTGCCCTCCGCCATCTTTTAGGGGACACCAAAAAAAAAGGGTTCCAAAAAATTCCTGGCGGAAACAGGGATCCGGATGCATTATACACCTGAGCATTGCAACTTGTGAATGGTGGTTTCCAACTTTATGTTGGTGTTGAGAAAGCAATTCATGTTTCAAATGGTTTCGCAAAATGGACTTCTGTTAAGGAGCCCCGGGAAAGAAGGCGGCGTTTTGTTTGCCCCTCCAGTGGACCTGTTGGGAGTTTGAGGGACCCCTAGAATCACACATCAGGGGCTCAGGAAGGCTTGCGTGGCGTGTGCTTGGTACGTAAGGTCTCATCATTGGGAAGCAAAGGGAAAACAGCCAGGTCGGGACTTAGAGTCAACTGATTTTCCAGGAACCCCACAGTGGCAGGTTCCTTGTTTGGGAGGGTAAAGTTGGTTAGGTGACTGGGGGTGAACTACCTCCAGGCTGGCTGGTGGGTTTTTCTTGTTGGGCTGCCAATGTTCTATCTGCTTGGGCTTCAAATCGGATGCCCTGGAAAAAAAAAGGACTTGAGAAGGGATGGACAATCCACGGTTTCACCAAAGAGCCTTGTTTGACCGGCTCCAGCAGCCGTTGCTCAAGCTATGGTTTCCCTTGGCCTCTGGCTTGCCTGGCTCTGCGGCCAACCACGGAACCTGCCCGACCATTCCATTTCTGCTGCTGCTCTGGGAGGTCCGACCCTTGGGTTTCCCATGAACCCTCCGCAAGAACCACCATTCCAAAACACCAAACCACCAGTCCAAACCACCATTTCTGCAAAATCCAAACCATTCCAAGACACCAATGGAGGACCCGAGAACCTGCCCAATTTGGGTCAAACAAAACAACTTGCCTGTCCCTTTAGAACAAAAGAAACAGAAAAGCGCTCAAACGGACATTGTACTTAGTAAGTGGTTGGTAAGCCTGGTTATAACCCACTTACCCACTTACCATGATCATGGTTATTGTCAGTCTCCTGAGTGGGGGGGGGGGGGTACAACCAGGCTTGCCAACCACTTAAGCACCCGATCGCCCTTTAACTCGGGATTGCCCTAACGAAAAACGATTTCGAGATCTATCAAAGTTCACGAGGCTCCTCCCCCCTCTGGGGGGTTGCTCCCAGGTTCTTCGAGGGGAATGGAGACCTGTCTGGCCATGAAGGGGGCCCTGAATTGTGCCGGATGCCCTGAATATGTTGCAAGCAAACGTTAGCGTAATTTACCAAGGTGTGGTTGAGTATGGTTGGTTCAACGTTTAGGGCCTGCACCGTATGCCAAAACAAACTAAAACATCTGCGCTCGTCTTTCTTCACTCGCGTGCTTCGTTCGCTTCTCCTCGCGGTCGCTTGCATTTTTTTGAGGCCGCCGACCCGAAGGAAAGCAATGGCCAGTGCAAGAGCTGCAACTCAGTTCCGGCTTGGCCTCTTGACTCCCCTTTTGCCTTTGGAAAAAAAACATGTTGGCCCCCGCTCCTCATATCATTAAAGGCTGTCTACGAATCAACAGACTCGCTCTCTCCAGCGAAAAGGAGGTCACAGCTTCTGGAAAATGTCCGATTTGCACTCGGATGTTCGGCTAGGCTAGTAAGTGGTTTGCCACCTGGGTATAACTCAGAACAAGCTTCACGAGTCGAAGGACTTGTCAGCTGCAAGTAGGGGTCAATATTCTTCTATCCGGTCAGGGGGGCAAAGGCAAACCTTGGGGTTGTATCTGCCACCAATTACCAAACTGTGTAGGCCAAAGGCAAACCTTCGCCGACTTCGGAGGAACCGGTGCTGCTCTGAGACCTCCCCACGACTTGGCGATGATTTTTGCTTGCCGCTCAGCCGACCAGCGCGCTCCGTCGCCTATGTTCAGCTTCCCAACTCGGTTTGGAGCGGATTCGCTTTTCAGACCTGCTTTTCTTTTCCAAAAAAAAAAAAAAAAAAAAACGGTGCGGCTGTTCGCCCTGCCTCCGCCTCGCCCTCGTGCAGCTTCTTTCACCTCGTTTGGCTCGCCGCCAACTCGCTGGCTGAAGGCCCCATGCGGACCGTCAAGTGAAGACCTCCAAGCGGTTGAAGCCGCCGCAGGGGAAGGAGCTCACCCGCAAATACCCAGAGCTCTTCTTTGGGTCCAGCGCCACCTCCGCTTTGCAATGGGGAGGGAGGGAGGGGAGGGAGGGAGGGGAGGGGAGGGGAGGGGAGGGGAGGGGAGGGAGGGAGGGGAGGGGAGGGAGGGGGAGGGGAGGGGAGGGGAGGGGAGGGGAGGGAGGGAGGAGGAGGAGGGGAGGGGAGGGGAGGGGAGGGGAGGGGAGGGAGGGAGGGGGTTGGAAGGGAGCCCAAGTAAGGCATTTATGAAGGGCTTGAGAGCTAATTTGGGCTTCCTCGGTTTTACAGGAAAATCATCGTCCTTCCATGGTTTCTTGGGTGATACAGGGTTTCGTCCATCCACAGTATCAATGTGCCATGGTCACAACTCCCATCTCGGAGCTGGGACGTGGTTCTTTTGATTGGAATCCTGGCTTTCGGCCTGGCGAATGTTTCCAGCAAGGTCCAAAGACCAGCCAAGAACCAGTCCAAAAAAAAACATGGAGGGCAACAAGGCAGGGCAAATGTGCTCTCAAACCACCAAAAGTCCAGAAGCAGAAGTGAGGTTCTCCAGGAGCTCTAGGGGATGATGTCCCATTCAGCCATCGTTCTTTTCAACAGCTGGCCGTTTTCCCGGACTTCTGCCGATGGTTTCCTGCAAAGCAGAATCCCTGGAAAGAATGGTTGGAAGCTTCCGGTACAGCCCAACCAATCCGAACTGGGTTGCTGAGACCTTCCCGGAAGGTACTTGAAGGGGCAAACAAAGGTCAACAGGTCAACTCATAAAGGCCTTAGGGTGGGCTCTCCAGGTAGAACTTGCTAAACATGTGACCCCTGTTGATCCCTTTTGCTTGGTTGACGTGGAAAGGGGAGCAACGATTTTAATGTTAGCAGTTAAGTGGTTGGATTTCAAGCACTAAACCACAATAAGTCAAAATTGTAAAAGGTTTCCCAACAACAACCATGTTACCCTCCTGTCCACGTTGCCATGGAACCCACACGAGAGGGTCCCTGAGAAAAGTAACATGGTCTTCCAAAACCCCGCAGTCAGGTTTGTTGGTGGATGGGAGGGGAGTGAAAGGGCGCCAAACCTTTTGGGCGTTTTGCGCTGCTGCCCTGGGCGCCTCCCACTTGCCCCCGGAGAAGTGCTTCACCCGCTGCCGCTCCACCAAGATCCACCACTCGCCGTCCAGCGACTCGCAGGCCTGGCTGCGAGTCTGGCTTCTCATGGGGAATCCTTGAACCGGGCTGCCCTCAGATCCCCCACGAAAAGTGACTAACTCTTAGTGGATTAAATGGAAACTACCACTAAACACTAAAAAGCTAAAAGGTTAAGAAAATGGCTGGGAGCCACCAAGTAAACAAACATCTGCCCATACCTCGAGTGAACCAATTGTGGTTTGAGGAACAAGAGCAGAAAAGAACAGAACAACTGCTCTCTTTTACCTTCTTTTCTTTCCTTTTTTTTTTTTGGGGGGGGGGGCATACTGTAGACTCAACTCATTGGTGTATTTCTTCCCAACATCGGGGTGAAATGAGACAACCCTCCCCCCTCCCCCGGAAAGTAAAATAAACAACATGACTCCAACGACATAATGTGGATGGTTGCGAAATCCATTTCGCACCACCGTTCAGAAAGCCTGGTTTCCGATTTGATTCCCTGCGAATACCAACCTATACTGGTTTCAACCAAGGTTTCAAAGTGATGCCGGATTTCGTCCATCCACAGTACCTCCAGTGGGGCAATTGTGGCTTTTCCTTTTGGAGAAAATGTCCACTTAAATCAACAAAACGCGCCTAAGCAGTTAGAATGGAGTTGTGGGGCACTTTAGTCAATGAGGGCAATTATTTAGTCCCGCATATTGCATGTTTTGCAAAGGAGAACCCTTCCAAACATCCACTGGTGGCTTCCAAAAGTGGCAACACTCCTTCTCAGCTCCCGTCCTGGACCCACGTAACCCCTACACGAACCGGTGGTTCAAATCCCATGAGCAATATGAACCAACCAAGGGCTACCTGTGGGTTGTCCAGGCTACGAGGAAGCTTGGGCACATAAAAATGTCTCTGAGGATACCCACGTTTGGGTGGGTTTAAAGGGACACCAAAGGGAGCACCACCCATTTATTGCAGCTCCCCTCCATTTTTGACACAACGCCACATGACCCTTGGCCAGACGCAAATGGGGAACCCTCAAAACGGGCTTCCTCGTCCCTTTCCCGTTAAAGCAACCCCTGAAAAAGGATTACCCTTGGAATCCCATCGAGGTGAGAGATGGATGAGGTTCCACCGCTCCATTCGTTCGTCCACTGGTTCACCCCATTGCGACCCGGTTGGATCCGCCAGACCCCGGTGAAAAACTCGGGCAAAGGTGCCAACCTCCAAAAACGAGACATAACCAAATCGGCATAGACGCATATGTATGATCATGCATGCATATATATATATATATGTATATATATTTATCTATGCATGTGCGTAAAGACTCAAAAACCAATGGATTTGTAGGTTCTTTCGGAACAGTTCGTGCTTTTTTTCTGATTCTGGAAAAAGCTCGACTTTGCAAGCAAAAGAAACTGTTTGGAAAGAACCTAACTTCTGGGGAAGTTTCTTTAGAATCATGGGTGTTTGTGTCTTCAGAACGTAGCTTCCTACCTGTCATGGAAAGCAAAATAGTGTCAATTGGAAAACTCGACTCTTCCTGCCCCCCACCCCTAACAAAAAACACAAGCCTTTCTCCTGGTGTTTACGCTTTACGAACTCTTGGGTCTTCCGGCACAAAGGTTCAAAACCAATCAGCTAGGGCAAACTCATTGTTTCTATGTACCAAGAAGTGATTCAGGGTTCTATGTACCTTATTTGAGCCAAACCGCAGCTGTTGGTCGTTGCTTCTACGTACCAAACGGTGCTGTTGGGGATTCCATTTGAGCCACAGCCCTGTGGGTATGGGTCAACATTTAACCACCAGAGGACCGCAGGCTTTTGTCCTTGGTTTCATTTACCAGGGCAACCCATTTGGGGTACCCATTTTTGACCCACAGGCATGTAGACACCACTGGGTTGTTGTGTCGTTTCCGTGCACGTGCCGACGCTTGGCCTCAACGCACATCTCCATGGGCGCGTTGTTCACCAGGAAGGTGAAGTCCACCCGAAGCTTCGACAAGACGCAGGGGTAGGCCAACTTCCTGAGAGCTTTTCTGGGGAGGTGGGGGGGAGGGGGTGAGCAGGGGGGTTTTTGGGTGGGGGTAGGGTTTTTGGGGAGCAGGGAGTCGGGTGTGGGGGTGTGGGGGGATATACGCTGGGAACCAAGAAACCACTCCAACTTGAGCCCAGGATTTGAAGGCAAAGAGGCACCTAGAAAATCAGCTTCCTCTTGGGACCCCTGACAAGCAGCCATTGGGCCATGGCAACGTGGGAGACAAGGTCACCAAATCCGCTTCGCAGCAGTTGGGATTGGTGGTTTTGTCATAGGGCGTCACAAGCGGACCATGCATTTGTGGAAAAAAATACTGAACATCGGTCCAGTAGCAATGGTAATGGATTCCCTTTAAAGCCAACAGAAGAAACTCAAAAACCTTCTTCAGCAAATAGCGACGTATCAGCCGGCACTTTCTGGAGGTCGGCCAGCTATGGCGGGTGAGCTGGAATTGGTTTTTGGGTGTGTCGCTTGTTAAGAAATTGTGGCTGTTCTTTGGGTTTCCCTTTAAAGCCACAAAAAAGCGTACCCTCGAAAACACATCCCCGTATAAATCCAGTTGGTCAGTGGCACCGTTGGCTTCCCCATTAAAAATGGTCAATCCAAAAAAGGATTCACTTCTTCGACCAGGGTCACTCCATTTGGTCCCTACCAGAGGGTCGCCTTCAAGGATTGAGGTGTTCGGCCAGGTAAGTTGTTCGTCCCGAAGCCTATAAATCGCTGATGAGCCCCCCAAGTGGAGTTGATCTTGTTGTTCGCGCTAGGTCCTCCAGTAGAGAGGTTAGAAGAATTTGGTACCCGAGTTTTTTTTTTTCTGTAGTCTATTTTAGTAGGGAAACCCCCCCCTTCCAAAAAAGGGGTGAGAAAGGGCGCAAAGCTGGCAAAAGTGGGCACCTAGCTGGGGGACCTAGTTAGCGGGTATTAGCCCAGGCGGCCTTTTTCCACTTAAGACTTGGCAACGAAGGCCCCAGAATTGGCTGCACCAAATGACCCCGGCTGGCGACGCCCCGGCGAAATTCACCAGCACTGCCCATAAATTACCTCCCTCCCCCCAACCAAAAAATCATGTGGGTGTGAGCGGAACCCCCCCTAAGAAAAACGAAGAAGAAGAAGAAGGTGTTCTTCTTTTGGGTTTCAATACAAGCCCAAAGAAGACCAACATGGTTGATTCTGGTTCATCTAGTGAACCCTAAAATCGTGAAATCATGTCAAACCAAAAAGAGTTGTTGGACTGCTTCCAAAGCGCCACAAAAGGACCCGGGGCCCCTGAAAGGAAATAAACATATTTCTTGAGGCGTTCTGCCGTCAAGACTCCTTATGAGGGCCACGGATCCTGAAGTCCCGAACCTATCCCTGCCCACAAGTAAAAATGAGGGTGCGAATTTCGGTGAGGGTGTTGTGGGAATCATTGCCCAAACATTGAAAAAAGAACCATGCCTTCCGGTTGGTTGTTGGTACCTCGACAAGCATGCGGCATATTCACCAATCATGACCGTTTGCAATAAAAAGAGTATGCCCCAGTTGCCCACGGCAGGCTTGTTGACTTTTTGGACTACGCAGAAATCATCATCATTCAGACCAATTGAATTTGCTGCGTTGTATTCCATGAAACATATATTCAAGAATTCACCAAAAAGGATTGCATTCCCTGCAACAAATTGAGTTTACCTTGCCCCTTTGGGGTCAACAAGCAACCAACCCGGCCCTTGGCAACGGAATCACTGACGCACCGAGGTTCACCACCAGCTGCACCACACCTTTGTCGTCAGCTGACGCGCCCGGAAGACCTTGCAGCGGACCAAGACAAGCAAACACATCCTATCCCCCTTGTGAGGATGTGAGGATGTAACACAGACCACCCTTTACCCAAAGGGCCGACAATGCAACTCCATATGCGGGAAAGGTTCCCGTACATTGGCTATCTGAAGTCCTACTAAAGGGGCAAGTAAGGAATCGGTATTTGAACCATGGCACTTCTGGCACATCCTCACATGAGCAGCAGCCTACCAACACAGCTATCAAGGTTTTTGCATACGGTTTACTATAACCCCGGTTAAACCGGGTAGTAGCACCACCGGGTAAAATGGGTTGCCCTTGTGGGAATCGGTTTTGGGAGGCTCGAACTTGCCCATTGGCCGGCCGTTCACTTGACATGTGAAGGGACCCGTCAGGTGCCCAACATGACTGCCATGGACAAGCTTTCCATGAACAAGTTTGACTGACCGACTGTTTGGGGACTTGAATTCAGGCATGGCAGGCCGTGAAAGATGTTTCTGAATAATTGTTGGCTTTTCTTTTTCCCGGTACATTGGACAAGTTGCACCCGTGAACCAAAAGCGAAGACCGTGAAGACCGCGCCGAGCTGTACCAAACTTTCCGGTGACCGAGTTCAACTTCGAGGGGGGTTCGCCTGGACATGGGCCAAACCAACCAGGTTGCAAGGATTGGAACCGAGAGGGAACTTCCGCATGCACCCTCCTGACTTGCACAGGGACCTGGAAATACAGGGTGATCACCTTTTCGGACCTTGGAATGGACCATGGGGAGATAACCTGAGTCTGCCTGGGTCTTGCTCAATTGCAACCTAACTTACTAAAGGGCGCGCAACGGCTTTTCAAGGACTCTTCGAGAGGCAGAGGATGTTTGAACCATCCAAAGTGGATGTTGCTTGGGTTTTCCCAAAATTATGGGTGGCTTGCCTCCCGCTAGGTCTCCCTTTAAATACCAAGGGAGTCCGAGATCCATTTTGAGACACCCCAAAAGGCTCACCAGGCAACACGGAGCCCGCCTTGGCGGCTTCGTTTGGACTCCAAGGCGTCGAACATCGACACCGGCGGCCGCGGGCTGAGCACGTTGGCCGCAGCACTGTAGTGCTGGTCGCTGGCCTGGGGTTGTTTGTTCAGGAGCTTCCGGCAAAAAGCTTAACTGGTTGCTCCCGCATCTTCATGTTCGGTAACATGGCCGGACTATGTCGGACCAAGAACTGGAGGTCAGATAGAACGAGGTATAAAAGGAACTAGGAGGAGAATACAAGAAGTTAAAGTCTAAAGATCTCACCCAATAGCAGTCCAGGGACCAAGTACCTCAAGCCTTTTCCTGACACCGCAACACTTGCTGGGTCCTCCAGTAGACTCCCCCAAAAAAGGGTAAAAGGGCACTACTGGGGGACCTAGCTTGAGTCATGATCAAAACCTGGCAGTAAATGGTCGTAATCCCAAATCCATGTAAGGAGAAAAAAAAGGCGGCCGCAGCAATTCCGGCTGGGACTGCCCCCCAATGATCTTCAGGCCTACCCGAATCGGTTTTGAGCACGTGGCTCACTTGCGGGTTCTCAGCAGGTGTCCTATGCCAACGACGTCTTCGTCCAGAAACGGGTGTTGCCAAAACTTGAGCTGTCCGTTCTCAGTACTGGGCTGTCCGTTTAACCAGATTCCCCCCCGCTACAAGTGACTAGTGGGTGAACTGGAAATCCAGCCACTAAAGACACTAAAAAGCTACAAAGCAAAAAAGCTAACATGCTAAGGGGATGGCTGGAAACCACCAAGAGAAGGTTTTCTATTGTACCCAAGACGTGTTTGTGCAGAAAGGCGTTGACAGGGTTCTGGGGAATTCTCCCTGTGTGGTTCTCACACTTGGGGAACGAGATAAAAAAATGACCCCAAGCCATCCGGATGCTTCCAGAAAAATGTCCTAGGTTCCTTCCAGAAAGCCTTGGTGAAACATGTGCTTGGGGGAAACAGCCCAAATCAAGCCGGTCTTTAATCCGGCGTCGGCAATCGTCGGCGCTCCCATTCTAGATGGTCGGGCTTGGCGAATTGCTTCTTTGGTTGTGAGGGGCTTGGGCGTTCCCAATTCAATTATTTCCCCGTGGCGTTTGCCCGCTGCCCAAAAAGTCCTTCTGGTGGGAAACCACAAATCCCCCAACAAGTTCAAGGTTGAAGATCCAAGCAAACAGACGCCAAGACCTAGCGATTCATTCCCGAGCCACCCCAGGCAGTTGTGGCCGAGAGTGCAACGTGCCGAGGCGCCGAGACGATGCACGCGCCAAGTGCGGCGCTCGCCACGTTCACGGATTCCCCCGGCTGCAGTGCCCGCAGGCGCTCGGCGATCTCTTCCGGCAAAGCCACGAAAGGCGCGCACAGCCTTGCCCCCGACCGGGCGAAAAAAAATAAAGGGGACGCCATGTTGATGGGCCGGACGAGTGGATTTTCTGCAAAGACTGAAAGTGAAATGAAGGAGACCCAAACGGGCAAAAGGGCAAAAAGGTGATTGGACCATTTTGCTGTACCAAAGTTACCAAGGGGCACCCCTTTGAATGACAACCATCATTGTCATAGCGATGGCCTGCGGCATCTCATTAACTAGGTTGGTCCAAGAGTCTCCGTGCAGAAAGTTGCAACCGTCTAGTTATTTGGTACAAAAACAGGGCTTCCTATATTTCTATCAGCGGAGTGAAAATATAGGGACCCCTCACAAAAGAAGCCAATCACTGCTTGCAGGTTGGGAACTTTCACCGTTTCTGGAAAGGCGAAAGCTTCGAACCAATGATAACCAAGGTCTACCTTTTTGAGGTCGAACCCCATAGAAGATATCCGCCAAACACCGGGGGATGGGAAAGGCCGGGGGGTTTTGCATACCTAGCAGGTGGATTCTAGACATACAAAGTGGTTGCGCCACTGGGCAACCAAGCAGCGGCTTGGTCACAGTGGGGATGGGGTCAGTGTAGCCTCGGATCGCTCGAGTAGATTGTGGCAATGGGGGAGGCTTGATGGGTTGAGATTTAATCCATTCCCGGGAGCTGTTTTTATGTTCACCGGTGCGAAAATTACGCTCAACCACATGCGCCTGTTTTGCAGCGCTGTCAACATCTGAGGTAAATGGACAACCAAATCACCCAATCCAAACACCAATTCCAGGGAAGCTGAAACGATAAACGAACTCACAGCATAATGACGGTCCTTTATCGGGGAGATTCCTGATGTGCAGTTGGCGAATTTTAGCACAATTGGCCCGGATGGAGCTGTTTTTGCGTGCAAACGCAAGTTTGATGAACTGACTATTGTGTTGAACATATGCTGGCCCCGAACTAGCTGGATGAGAACCACCAATCCAAACCACCACGTGGGTACGTACCTGATTTGTCGAACAACTCCCCCTGAAATAAGACTCGCATCCCCAAGGACCCGTGCCGGGGGTCGCTCCTGAGAAACCCAAATCCTTCCCTTCTCTCTTCTCCCTTCTCTCTTCTCCCTCTTCTCCCTCTTCTCCCCCGTCTCCCTTCTCCCGCATCTCTCTTCTCTCCCGCGCATCTCTCCCGCATCCCCCCGGTTACACTCTTGACAACTACCGCCTCCCCAACGGCCCCATCCTCAGCTCGCCCGCCGAAGAAACGCACCGAGCTCGGCGCCGACGCCCAGTCCACCGGCTTGAAGTTCCGCGCCAGATCCTCTCGCAGAAGTAGGGCGCGGGACTCATGGCTGGTGTCCTTTTCTATCCTCCAGATTTGAGAGGTTAGAATAATTTGGTCCAACTTTCTTGTGTAGTCTATTTTAGTAGGGGAACCCTCCCCCAAAAAAAGGGTGAGAAAGGGCACTACTGGGGGACAGAGCTTACGGTTTCCAATTGCCAATAAGGCCAACAAAGGGCCCCCCAAAAAAACAAGACGGACCCGGATAGGCCTTCCTACAATCAAGCCCGGTGGTGCTCTACCCTCCGGCCAGAATGGCCATGTTGCAAGTGGTTTTGGCGCTTGCGCTTCCCCAACAGGACATTCGGAACACTCGTCCATGCAACAAGAGGAGCCCTGCTTAGATGGTGTTGGGGTCAGCCAAAGTGGCAGTTGTAATCAGTTGCAGTGGTCCTGAATCAGGGCTCAAAACGATCAAGACGGTGCCCCCTGAGAATGAGATTGTGTTTCCGTGCTCCCAAAAATGGGCCGTCGTCTAACGTGTGTTGTAGGTGGTCCTGTGGTGGATACCCAGCCATGGACATGGCCTGAAGCTCAGAGAGTCCCCATTTCCGAAGAAAAGTCGTCTAAAGGGGCCTGTGCGCTTCCGTATGGAGGGAAACAACAGTCCAGTATATAACCACAAATGAATCAACCTAACGAAATATTATACGGTAATTCTCCGGACACCCCAGTCAAACTCAGCCAGGACAGCATCATGGGTCAACTTTACATCACTTGCCCAAAGGACCTGAACTAAAAAAGCGCACCTCCAAAATGGTGAGCTTTCCTTGTTTCCCTTCTTGGATGTTCAACCAACTGAGTAAGTAGGTTATAAGCATGGTTATAACTAGGGTAGCTGGGGTTGGTCCCCTTGTAACCACCGTGTTTAACCTACTTTCTAAGCTGGTTGAACAGCAAAGTTCAAATAACCACACCCAGAAACAGGTCTCCTCCGGCAAGTCTTCCGGGTAGAGTCCCAGCCGAGTAAAGCCCCCATCCGGGAACATGCGTACCCGAACGAAGCGGAAGGGAGGCGAAGAAGTGCCGAGATCCTCGGAGTCACAATCAAACCTGCCTGAATTGCCAGTTGCTGCTTATTCCCATGAACTTTACCCCCAAAACCAGCAACAGTGACTGAAAAAAACAACAACTTGGCTATCTAGGTCCTACTCAAAATCCAAGGTGGCAATCACTATAACATGTGGCGAATGTGGCAATCAATTGGCAATCCACGAAAATTGCAATCCAAGATCAAAACCCAGGACCTCAATCAGAAACTCTGGTGACAAAATCCCATAGCTGACAGCGCCAGATCCTTTGCCAGCCGGTGGTTTCTCTTTCTAAAAAAAAATAGCAGAAAATTCTGCAGGAATTCCCTGGTTTTGCTGTTGGCCAACATCCCTATAACAATTCCTGGTTCTGACACCAAAGGAGTCTGCCCAAGAAGGGTGGTTTGGGGTTCAAACAACAATTCAAGCAATGGTTGGCTGCATAGTTCACCACCGTTGTTTTCATTGGCCCTTGCCATTTGTTTAATGGGAATCAGTTTCTCACCCTAGGGGGTGGATATCTGCACCTATGGCTGGGATTGTCCCTAACCTTACCCGAATCGGCTTTGATTGTGTCTCCAGTCAAAGAGTGTAACCCAGGAAACCTGATGGATAAACATCAGTTTGACGATTTGTAGGCATTTGTCGCACGTGGATTGGCCAAAACCAATCAAAACTGCTTTGTCAAGCCCAGCAACTGCAAGAGGCAGTTGATGCCAGGCGAAAAGAAAGCAAGAACACCATCCACCGGGCTCCCTATACTTTACATTAAAAAACATAAACTCACTGCACATTGGCAACCAACGGCAATGTTTAAAAACACCTTTCACTGGGAAATAGAGTTGGAACCCTCGTCCCACCCTCCCTTAGTTCCCCAAACCTTACCTCACTTGCAACCAAAGGACCTGGACACAAAAGGTTAATCTTGGGGGCCAAAAGGGGATTTACAAATGGATGAGCAAACCACCTCCTCACAGAAGCTCCTGGTAGCGGAACTGACACTGGAAATGGAGTTGGAACCATAGGTGTCCCTTTGGAAAAATCGATGGGTTGTTCTCTGGTAAATGGATTCCACTGACCACCCAAACTCCCACTTTTACCCACTTGGGTGGCAGATGTGTTCCAACCTCCAGTTCAACAACTTGCTGCTGCTCTGCAAAATTTCTGAGGGAATGACCCCTATAAACCATCAATCCTATGGCTTCCTATATTCGGGAATTCGGAATTCCCTTCCGGTTCATTCCATTTCTCACCTGCATATCGCACCAGCAAGACAAACCTTTTGGCAGTTGGAACTACAATCAAAAGGACACAAATGCTTGGAACCCCACCTCCACCCCCCCGCCCCACACCCCGTCAACCCCCCACCCCAACGCCCCCCGCGTTCCGCTGCCAAAGCGCCAGCAGGCGGTAAGCGTGCGGCCCCATGGCCAGCTTCGGCACCAGCGTGCGCCAGCCGCTGGCGCCGTTCGAGCCGCTGGAGCCATCGAGCTCCTGGAGATCGGGGGAGGGGGGGGCGGGGGGGGGGTTCTTGGTGTGTTCCATCCCATCCTCCAAAAAGGGCTGTGGTTTTTTTCGAGGCGCCCTCTCTTTTTGGTGGTTCTCAAAGGAAACCAACACTTTGTTTTTGGTGGGTTCAAAGGCAAAACCCAACAGGACAACCGCCATTTCACGGGTGCCCTACAAAAACGACACACCATGGGGGTTTGCCTCTCAAATAGGAGACCCTTTTGGTTTTTCTTGGGGAGGGGTTCTGTTTGGCCCCAATCCAACAAAGGGTGTGTGCTTCCACATGTGGGACCCACAAAAAACAGGCGGTGTTCACACATCGCTGGAGGGCAGGAATGAAAGCAAGCAATGGGCACTGTGGACGGTGACAGGGGAGCATCGAGCCTGCCACTTTGGACATGATGCCAGCCACAAATAAGAACACACCGTGTCAACGCTTGAGAGCTTGAACATATACAAAAGACCGCTTCTGCGCAACCCAGCTCGACGACACACAGCAACAAGCCTCATTTTTTTAAAAAATCTGCGGAACCCCGTAGTTTCCCTTTGGTTCACTTGTAAGATCTGATCCGGTCGATCCGCTCTTATTGCGAGTACGCGTTGCAACCAGGGGGCTGTGGGTGATTTGCCTCTTCACTTCTGTAATACCAGTGGGAAATCGATTTTCCAAATGACTAATGACTTAAAGAGTGGTCCTCAGGGATCCCAACAGCAGTGGAACAATCCCCAAAATCTTGCTCCCACCACCCGCTTTTGGAATCCCTCCAAACTCTAAAAGTCGAACGAAGTCCAAGTCTAAGAAGGAAGCAGACTGGGAACCGCCAAGCGGTGTTCTGCCTTTCTATCTAACAGTTCAAAGCCTGAAACCTCCGTTTGGGTGTTTGTCCCCTCGAAACAAAAGGTATGTTTCCAGTAGCAATAGATTCCCTCTTGAACCAAGAGAGCAAATGACAAATCTCAAGCAAATGGAAGGAACACGAAGGACCTGCCGCCAAAGACAGCTTCAAACCGTCTGCGGCTTCGATCGGTTTCGCTCCGGGAGAAGGCCCGGGAAGGTGTCGGCAACTTCGATGCTCACGAAGGGGGCCTCGGGTTGCCGACCGTTCTCTGAACACAACAGTGGAAATGACATTTTTCAAGGAGCCATCCCCCCCCTTCGAAAAAAGAAGTTTTTTGTTTTCTGTTTTTTCCCCGAAGAGTGGGTGCTAGTACAATCCCTGAAGAGCTGTGCTTTTGATCTCGAGTTGTTGCCCCCCCTGGGGTTGTTCACATCTGAGGGCTGAGACTTTCGGACCCCCAACTGTCAAACACCAACAGCCACCGAAATTTGGAAGACCAACTTAGGGTGACTGACACTCATTTTCATCCACTGGAGACGCTTGTGACATCACGTTTTGACCGGGTGTGGCGCACCAAGCATCGGCACCAAGCGCTACTTCCTGGGAGCTTGTTCAACAAGGGGAAGCTCCAAACATGTCAACTCTCATGAAACATGACCGTGTGAAGCAAGCATCGCAGAAAAAATGGAAGACTTAAAACAACAAGTGTGTTCGGCATGGCGCGCATGGGATGGTGTGAAAAATATACCTTGCACGGATGGCTGTGGTTTGTGTTTCAAATGAAAACCGTTGGGTTTCTACAACACCCCAATGCTTGTCTGGAGTGTATGCCCTCCTGCCTTTGGGCCTGCTTGGCTTTTGCTGGATCAAGGGGGCGCTGGCAATTAGTGTCTAGGACAATTTTGCTGGGTATTCATTGAACAAGCACGTCTCAGCCACTGTTAAGTGGGATAACTATGACCATTGGTTGGTTGGTATTGCAAAACTTGATATTGAGAATCACCACAAAGTTCAACCAGGAAGGGGTAGACATTAGTTCCCTGGTATCACATGATTGTTGAGTTTCAAGCCACTCTTGCTTGGAATCCATCAACACAAACAGCACATTTGAACCACTGGCAAGGGCATTTATGTTCTCTCGTTTTCCACATACCCATAAAGGCCTGCCTCCAAATGGTGAGACCAAAAAATGATTAGATTCGAACTCTTAAAAAGTTGTAGCCCAGTGTGTGACCCACTCGCAGACCTCCAGTGGCCACTTGAAAAGAGTCACTTGAACAAAGGAAATGCCAATCACTGCGGTGGCCATAGGAAAGAGGGTGCCCCTTTTTTTGGGGGGCAGCAAACATACTAAAGCAGGGTTGTGAGCACAACACAACGGCATTCCCAAAGACTAACCCCCCCATTAAGGGGGAGATTCCTTGCATCACAAAAGTGGTTGGATAAGCCCCGAGTGATCCCACAACGATGTTACTAAAGAAACCCCTGCCTCAGAACAAAAGACACGGACAGTAAAAAAAACAAAAACGTCACAGGTCCGTCTGCCATCTGCCAGGACCATTAAAAAGTAGTAATGAAGTTAATGGCTCCTAAAATAGAAGCAGCACCGGATAAGTGTAGAGTAAAAACTGCTACCCTCCCTCCAACTAACATGGCACCTCACAGAGGGTCCCTTCATGAGCAAATTGATCTTCCAGGTACCCTCCAACAGGTGCTATGTTTGTGGGAGAGAGGGTAAATCAACAGAAGGACTGCCATACCCCGCCTCGGTTGCTTTCTGCTCCCCTGCTTTAAATTTAACTTTTAGTAGTCTAATACGGAAAACCCATGAGTTGGCAAAAAGTTAAAGTCCTACCATCCCTTGGCAAAATGCGCCAAAGTTAGTGCAAAGAAACCAAAAGGACGACAACTACCATGTCGTGGGTCCCCTTAAAGCACGGACACCGGCAAAACGATCCACAAAACTTGGCTGGAACTAGGACCCCGGCATTTTCGTTTTTGCTGGTTAGTGGAAGAGAAAGGGCCCCAAAAAAGCAAAAAATAAGAGGGGGAACGAATTCTGGGGAAGGAACAACCGCCAAAAGTGCCAAACGCGCCCCCGCCTCGTTCCCGTCGTGGTACTTCGTGGACATCTGCACGAAGCGCACGCCGCACTTCGCCGCCCTGGAGTCCGCTGGCAGCTCCACGGCGCAGGCGTCGAAGGCGCGGAAGTTGTGGCGCACGGATTCCCAGGAGTCCATGACCTGACAGCTCAAGGCAGGAGCTTCCAACTAGAACACACAAAAGGGAATCTGAACAACACAACAAGAAGGCATCGACTAAAAAGAAGGTTCCACTAATTTCCAAGTTTTTGGAAGCCAAGCCAAAAGGAGCTTCCATTAGAACAAAAAGCGGGGCGGTTCCCTCAAAAGAGGCTCCCCCCCCTCCCCGACCAGCATCCCTTCCAACGAAGCACAAAAGGGAACCTGAACAAAAAGCAAAAGGCATCGACTAAAAAGAAGATTCAACTAATTTCAACGATTTTGGAAGCCCTCAGTATGACCCGGAGATAAGATGGGTTTCTCTCAAAAGGGGGTTCCCTCCCCCCCACCCATACCCCAAAAAAAGAGGACACCATCACTCCACCCCCACCCACCCACCCCCGCCCCCAAAAGAAAGAAACAGCCCCCCAAAGTACAAACCCTCCTCCCAACGCAGGATTCCCGCGAACCACCCTGAAATGGTTTGGGGAATGGAGCTTGTAGAGGGTAAATGAGGAACCACCTCCAAACCCCCAATCCAACCACCAATTACGAAAAAACGCTGAACAATTTGGACCCCAAAAACAAACACAGTGTTGACCCCTGGTTAGTAAACCCTCACTTATTAGTTAATTGGGGGGGGGTCCCTTTTTGGTGGGGGTCTTGTCTTCCAGGGGACCGGGATTCCTGATTTATACCTTGGGGTTGATTGATCCTCCAGTTGCTCAAGTCCCCTGAGAACAAACACATACTTCCAGAATCCCAGAAGTGATAGATTCCCTTCAACAAAACAACGTGGGAAATAAAACATATTCTCGAGCAAGTGGAAGATGCTATCAATCAGGGTCGACGTTACCTGGATGCTTGGCCAAGTTAGCAAGTTGTGGGTAACCTGGGTTATAGCCTGCTTCTAAGTGCCCCGTTCAGCGGACTTCATCTTGTCGTTGGTGGGCTAGACCAAAGGTGCCCCAAACCATCCAAACCACCAAGTAGACGCAGGCTGAACAATTATGGAAACCCACAAAACAGATCCAACATACTCAAAGGGGCAGGGTATTTAGCAAGTGTTTTTTGTTTCTTCTTTTTTTAACCATGGTTGTCGCCCACTTTCTACGTAAGTCTGCTAAGTGGGTTGCAACGAGGCGTATTCACCGAATCACGATCCGCCTTGCCCATCCGCCCGAAGAGTGCGGGGTCGAAGCAGGGCTCATGGGCCGAGATCATGTTCTCCGCCCGCGCGAAGCGTTGGTCTGTGACCCCCACCACGGTGCCTCGACGCGATATGGCTGATTCACCTTGTTCACTTCCTAAGTGGACTAGCCAAAAAAGGTCCAAACCTGTTGTTTTACCACCACTAGGTCCTCCAGATTTGAGAGGCTAGAAGAAAAGGGTGCCCGATCTCTTTCTCTCCGCGCTTTTGGAGCATCCGCACGGGGCCAATCTCCATTCTTGGCTGAAACCTGCCTGCTTGAATACAGGGTGGCCCTATTCCCATATCCACTTCTTGACAAAAAAAAAAAGAGCGGCATGCCTGCAAGAGGATTTCTTGCACCACTGTTCGACGGCAAAGCCAAACATGTCCAATATTGGTCATCAATCAAATATTGTTTGGGCTCCTTTCGGTTTGTCTTTAGAACCAAACCAAGGGTTCACACGACATGGCTGACATGCCCAATCATGGAATCCATCGAGTGTTGATCTGGGATTGAAAACTCTCAGGTGGGGAATTAACAACAAACCCTGGAAAAGGAAAACCGAAAGGTTAGAAAGTCGAGGCTAGTAAAAGCTTCTTCTTCCTTGAGCCTTGAGAAATAAACTGTTGTAGAACGATGTGGGCTCTTAAGTGTGGTAAACCTCCCGCTATGGAGCTGGGGGCTACCGCAGAGACCTGCGCCGGTCGGTCGCAGCGGAAAGCTCACCACTCGCTTGATGCCCCGTGGAACCTGATCCGGATGCTCCGGCTTTCTGAAGGCGACCCCTCATGTTCTGAAAGGCGACACCTTCTTTCACTCGCTTGCAACCGGACAAAGGTGACCCATGTTGCGAGATGTAGTTGCCAACATGGGGAATCAAAAGGTCAGCATGACGTTAACAAAAAAGCTCCAAGTTCTCTTCACTTGCTCAAAGGACCCAGAAATACAAGGTTAACCTTATGGGGCCATGACTAAAGAATGGTTGCCAACATGGGAAAAGCAAAAGGAAAAAAAGTCGATTCGCTTTGGGCAACTGAGTCTGAGTCTTCAAACCTGGGGGAGGAGAGCAGAAATTCTAGGGGGTGATTCCTTTTCCATTCTTTTTAACCATCGTTCTTTTTGAAAAATTGGCTGCTTCTCCTGGGGTTTTGATGGTTTCCTAAAAAGAAGGATCCCTGGGAAAGAATGGGGAAGGTAGCACTAGAGGAATGAATTGCACAGGGGGGCCGCTGGGGTGTTACCACCTGATCCGGTCGCCAGCCGATCCAACCGAGACGCCTTTGCACATGACATTCCTTGGCCATTGCTGCCGGTGAGACGGTCGGGGTGTTGGGAAAAGCCGGTGAGCTCGCACACCGCGAGGGGGAAGCCAATTGGAATGGGGCTTCCGAGGTGCCGTAAGACCAAGTACTTCAATTGTCACGATCATGAGAAGCAAGTTCGCAATATTTACGCATTTGGCTCCGTGTAGTACCTTCCTCTGAAAAGGAAATATCCGTATGTCCCCTTCCGGATCATTTAACAACACCTTTCGGAAAGACACGTTTTAAAGCAGCCTCCTTTGGGCAGGTTGACGTTCAAAAACCAGAGGGAGTACTTGTGCCAGGATGCCTGTTTTGCCACTTCACAGAGTCATAAGTAGACCTGGGCTACAATGTAACACAGTGGCGGGGGGGTCCCCGTTGATGTTCCTTAAAGGTGTACCCTCCAAAACACGCACTCATGTTCCTGACTAGGCTCTTGTTCTGGGAAAAAACAAGCAGGGAGTGAGGGGGCTGTTTCCTTAATGCTGGCCCCGGATCAATAAACCCGTCCTATTATTAGGTTGTTCCCTGGACGGGCCAAAACAAGCAACCACACTTCTTGTGCACCACTGAAATGGCAACCAAACCCGAAAAGCGACTAAAGTCCGAAACGGAACTCAGGGAGTGAGGCAACCCACCAACGAACCAAGGCAACCCTTTGGTTTCCCTTTCCTAACCAACCCCAAGGAAAGTGTCATTCCAACATTTTGACTGAAGCTCAACATTGACCCAGATCTCCCCCCCTTTTTTGGCCATCCCCCTCATGCTCGGTACATCTTCATGGGAATTGAGGTCAACAACTCACTTGCTGAGTGGATGGCCCCAAAAAGGTAACCACACTTCATACTTACCACTAAAATGGTCTTCCCCAAAAAATAAAAAGTCCAAACTTCATACTTACCACTAAAATGGTCTTCCCAAAAAAAAACATAAAGTTCAAGAACTCCAAAAGTGGGACCAGCCGAGGCTCCATGGCGCCAAAGGATCCAGCGGCCCCTTCACCAAGATCTCCTCCGGCAGATCCGGGCGAAAGGCCGAGAAGACCAGCCGGCGGTAGCCTTGGTTCACCTCAGACCAGTCACGGGAATGCCCAGGTGGATCTGCAACCAACCGAAGGTGAGTGGGTGATAACCGTGGTTCGAGCTGGGGCAACTTCCTTCTGACCATGGTAGCATACAGGGCTCCCTTCAGCACCATGGATTTGCGACTGGGGCAACTGGGGGTTGGTTTCCTTCTGACCATTGGAGCGTACTTCTCTGTAGCTCCAGGACCATTCGTAAGGCCACGGCCTATGGCTCTTGCGACTCTAAATCAATCATGGGAGATGCCCTTCGCCGGACCCACCAAACTCTGTTGGGTTGTACTTCACCCAAGGGGCCAACCCGCCGTTTAGGCCGCGTGTTGCTTTTCTTCCAACAAAAACACGTTTTGGGGTCTTTGCCAACCCGTTTTTGGAGATTTTTCGGGTGCCCCCCCCCCACCCAGGTAGCCCCTACTTACAAGCCTGTCCTGTGTACCCTCCTGGCCTACAAAACGGGGTACCTCTCTGAGGGTATACTCTCCAAGGATTAGCCACTACACGCTGCAATGGCTCTTTTAGCTATACTTTGAAATCTAAACTTATCGGCTGCAAACGCCCTGCAAAACCAGGGGCCCCATCCCAAGAAAACCCCATGATAAGCCTTCAATGAGGCTTCATTACGATGTTAACAGGCCATGAAGGCCCACATAGACTCCGTGAGCTCCCCTTGGTACCTTTGTTCTGGGATTGTTTTGAAGGGAAGCCCAGACCCGAGCTTGCTTTTTTTTGAGACCCCACTCGTACCAAAGAAAAGCCGAGCTGCGACATTCTCCTGGGACACGCCATGGGTCTGCATCTCCGCATCCCATCGACTCGTGTCCAGAAACTGCACCTCGCACATGAATTGATCAATGCACTGCCCAAAGGACCTGGAAATGAATTCTTACTAGCCCAGGATGTACTTAGAGTTGTCAAAAATGGGTCAAAGTACATCTGTACGAGGTACGTGGACCCTCTGGGTTTGCCTTTTGAAATCTTGGTTAAACTCCAAAAAGTCGGTTTGCAAGTGAGTATAGGATGACTCGATGTCTTCCCCACACCAGGGAATTTATCCAAGACGCAAGTCCTTCTTGAGTTCAACACTTAGGCAACACCTTTCCCGGGCAACACATAATGATTCGCCGTAAGACAAAACGGTCAATTGTTGATACCCTCCCTCCAACAATCATAGAAGGTGAACAGAAGGGCTTTGGAAGACTACTAAACTTTTGCGGAAGCCCCAAAACGTCCACTTCCCTGATTGCTGAAAAGAGGGTAGTTGATCTTGAAGGGGACCTTTCATAGAGCTCGTGTCCACCAAAAACACACACCAAACCGCCGCTGTCAATTTTTCTTCAAGGCCTTGGATGTCTTCGGGGGCTCCCAAGAGGGAAGGTACCGAAATGTCCCTCAAATCAGCGGTTTGAAGGTGTTCCCACCCCAGAACCCCAGAGCCTGATGTTTAAGTGCCAGGAAGGACAGCGCTCACCATATCCCACCCTCCCCCCCCCCACATCACACAGCAAGGCTCCCACCCCTCCCCAAACTGTGTCGCTGCAAAACCCCAAACCGGAAACAGAGTTGGAACCATAGGTGACTTTTTGGGAAAAAATCAGATGGGTGTCTGATGATAAATGGGCCACACAAACCAGAAAAAAAAGAGACCCCTCTGGTCCCTATTTGCCATTCTGTTAGATATGTTGCCCTCGGTTCCTTCACAGAACTCCGATCGGCTCCCGCTCTCGAGTCGGCTCCCGACCTCCAAGTGCCGAAGTAGCTGCCTCGCTATGGCCGCGTTGTGCCGCACAGCCTCCTCCTGCGAGCCGAGTCTCGGCGACGCCGCGATGTCCGGGCGAGCGGTCGGGTCGAGTGGTCAAGTGGTCGAGCGAGCGCCTCGGTTTTGGGTTTTGGGCCATTGGGCGGATGGGGATTTTCCCGGTTTACCCCGTTTTGGTGATTTGAATTGACAGGGAATTATTTTTGTTGGTCACATGCTCCTTGGAACTTGCAGGTGTAATCCCCAGTGAGTAGATCTTCTTGACGCCCCAAACTGAGTAGGTTTTCTTTGGGGTTCACCACTGCTACTGGGGAACCTCGCAAAAAGGACAAGTGACATCCGCGGAGCAACCGGAAAAGACAACGACTACCCCAAGACTTAAACCCGGGCTTGCCCTTTTGGGGCACAGAAACTACCCCTCCATTTAAGTCCATCTGAGGGTCGTCAAACAAATTGACAAATGGGTTTCCGTGAGGGCGGGGTATGGCGGCACACCTTGCAAGTTGATTCTAGAATTATGACACGGCGGATCCAGGATGCCCGGCCTCCAAAAGGAGAAGCCCACATGAAAAGGGGAAACTTGTATCAACCCCCCCCCACCCATGTCGGCTGGCCCAAAATCCTGTCCGGCGGGCCTTGAAATTTTCGGGGTTCGTCGGCGTCCAGCTCCATGGACCATTTTTGTCGAAAATCACTAAAAAATTGCTTTTTTCCCCAAACAGTTTACTGTGAGGGGTTCTAAATTCATTTAAGGTGGCTCGCCTGTTGCCAATAGCCTGGATGCCTGGCACGGCTCTCCAGGCGGACAGATTCACTTGTCTCCCTTTGTCTCCCTTTGTCTCCCTTCATTTGTCTCCCGTTGTCTCCCAGCCTGGATGCCTGGCACGGCTCTCCAGGCGGACAGATTCACTTGTCTCCCTTTGTCTCCC
>CAUJNA010003626.1:0-60000 GCA_963377175.1 Effrenium voratum
CTTGCATCTCAGGCATGGCGCAGCTCTTAATCCGTGCGTTCCCGGCAGAAATCCACGCTTTTCCACGAGTTTTCCCTTGTTTTCTCACGTCTTTCACTTGTATCTCAAGCATGGCATAGCTCTTAATCCGTGCGTTCCCGGCAGAAATCCATGCCTTTCCACGAGATTTCCCTTGTTTTCTCATGTCTTTCATTTGTATCTCAGGCATTAATCCGTGCGTTCCCGGCAGAAATACATGCCTTTCCACGAGTTTTTCCTTGTTTTCTTATGTCTTTCACTTGTATCTCAGACATAACAGAGCTCTTAATCCGTGCGTTCCCGGCAGAAATCCATGCTTTTCCACGAATTGTCCCTTGTTTTCTCACGTCTTTCACTTGCATCTCAGGTATCGCGCAGCTCTTCCGTGCGTTCCCGGCAGAAATCCATGCTTTTCCAATTATCTCTTCTTTTCTCACGTCTTTCATTTGCATCTCAGGCATCGCACAGCTCTTAATCCGTCCGTTCCTGGCAGAAATCCATGCTTTTCCACGAGTTTGCTCTTGTTTTCTCACGTCTTTTATTTGTATCTCAGGCATCGCACAACTCTTAGTCCGTACGTTCCCGACAGAAATCCATACATCCATACTTTTCCACGAGTTTTCTCTTGTTTTCTCATATCTTTCACTTGCATCTCAGGCAGCGCACAGCTCTTAATCCGTGCGTTCCCATCAGAAATCCATGCCTTTCCACGAATTGTCCCTTGTTTTCTTATGTCTTTCACTTATATCTCAAATATCGCACAACTCTGAATCCGTGCGTTCCCGGCAGAAATCCATGCCTTTCCACGACTTTTCTCTTGTTTTCTCACGTCTTTCATTTATATCTCAGGTATCGCACAGCTCTTCCATGCGTTTGTCTTTCACTTGCATCTCAGGCATCGTACAGCTCTCCGTGCGTTCCCGGCAGAAATCCACGCCTTTCCACGAAATTTATCTTATTTTCTCACGTTTTTCACTTGTATCTCAGGCATCGCACAGCTCTTCCGTGCATTCCCGGCAGAAATTCATATCTTTCCACGAGTTTTCTCTTATTTTTTCATATCTATCATTTGTATTTCAGGTATCGTATAACTTTTAATCCGTGCGTTCCCGGCAGAAATCCATGCTTTTCCACGAGTTTTTCCTTGTTTTTTTACGTCTTTCATTTGTGTCTCAGGTATCGTATAGCTCTTAAGCCGTGCGTTCCCGGCAGAAATCCACGCGTTTCCACGAGTTTTCCCTTGTGTTCTCACGTCTTTCACTTGCATCTCAGGCATGGCACAGCTCTTAATCCGTGCGTTCCCGGCAGAAATATATGTTTTTCCACGGGTTTTCCCTTGTTTTCTCACGTCTTTCATTTGCATCTCAGGCATAAACACAGTTCCTAATCCGTACGTTCCCGGCAGAAATCCATGCTTTTCCACGAATTGTCCCTTGTTTTCTCATGTCTTTCACGTGCATTTCAGCCACCACAATTTTTTCCTTGTTTTCTCATGTCTTTCACTTGTATCTCAGATATCGCACAGTTCTTAATCCGTACGTTCCCGGCAGAAATCCATACCTTTCCACGAGTTTTTTTCTTATTTTCTCATGTCTTTCATTTGCATCTCAGGCATGGCACAGCTCTTAATCCGTGCGTTCCCGGTAGAAATCCATGCCTTTCCACGAATTTTCCCTTGTTTTCTTATGTCTTTCACTTATATCTCAAATATCGCACAACTCTGAATCCGTGCGTTCCCGGCAGAAATCCATGCCTTCCACGACTTTTCTCTTGTTTTCTCATGTCTTTCATTTATATCTCAAGTATCGCACAGGTCTTCCATGCGTTTGTCTTTCACTTGCATCTCAGGCATCGTACAGCTCTCTGTGCGTTCCCGGCAGAAATCCATGCCTTTCCACGAAATTTATCTTATTTTCTCACGTTTTTCACTTGTATCTCAGGCATCGCACAGCTCTTCCGTCCATTCCCGGCAGAAATTCATATCTTTCCAGAGTTTTCTCTTATTTTCTCATATCTTTCATTTGTATTTCAGGTATCGTATAACTTTTAATCCGTACGTTCCCGGCAGAAATCCATGCTTTTCCACGAGTTTTTCCTTAGTTTTTTACGTCTTTCATTTGTGTCTCAGGTATCGTATAGCTCTTAATCCGTGCGTTCCCGCCAGAAATCCATGTTTTTTCCACGAGTTTTCTCTTATTTTCTCATGTATTTCACTTGTATCTCAGGCATCGTACAGCTCTTAATCTGTGCGTTTCCGGCAGAAATCCATGCCTTTCCACCAGTTTTCCCTTGTTTTCTCATGTCTTTCACTTGTATCTCAGGCATGGCACAGCTCTTAATCCGTGCGTTCCCGGCAGAAATATATGCTTTTCCACGGGTTTTTCCTTGTTTTCTCACGTCTTTCACTTGCATCTCAGGCATAAACACAGTTCCTAATCCGTACGTTCCCGGCAGAAATCCATGCTTTTCCACGAATTTTCCCTTGTTTTCTCATGTCTTTCACGTGCATTTCAGCCATCACACAGCTGTTTATCCGTGCGTTCCCGGCAGAAATCCATGTTTTTCCACGATTTGTTCCTTGTTTTTTCATGTCTTTCACTTGTATCACAGATATCGCACAGCTCTTAATCCGGGCAGAAATCCATACCTTTCCACGAGTTTTTTTCTTATTTTCTCATGTCTTTCATTTGCATCTCAGGCATCGCACAGCTCTTAATCCGTGCGTCCCCGGCAGAAATCCATGTTTTTCCACGAATGTTATGTTCGCTTCTTTTCTCATGTCTTTCACTTGTATCTCAGGCATCGTACAACTCTTAATCCGTGCATTCCCGGCAGAAATCCATGCTTTTCCACGAGTTTTCTCTTCTTTTCTTATATCTTTCACTTGTATCTCAGATATGGCACAGCTCTTAATCCGTGCGTTCCCGGCAGAAATCCATGCTTTTCCACGAGTTTTCTTTTCTTTGTTCATATCTTTTATTTGTATCTCAGGTATGGCATAACTCTTAATCCGTGCGTTCCCGGCAGAAATCCATATTTTTCCACAAGTATTTATTTCCTCATGTCTTTCACTTGCATCTCAGGCATCGCATAGATCTTAATCCGTGCATTCCTGGCAGAAATCCATGCCTTTCCATGAGTTTTCTTTTTTTTTCACGTGTTTTATTTCAGGCATCGCATAGCTCTTAGTCCGTACGTTCCCGACAGAAATCCATACTTTTCCATTAGTTTTCTTGTTTTCTCATGTTTTTTCACTTGTATCTCAGGCATGGCACAGCTAGAGCCGATTTGGGGACCAACATGCAGGCTGACCTGGCAAGGGCTTTATCCAGAGCAAGAGCGCAATCCGGTGGCAATTCCTGTGCCTAAGAGGCCAAACCTTGAGGAGCAAAACAAGCACAATCTGACCCATTGGCCATTTGGTCCGATCGTCATGAAGCAAAGACACCACATTGAGGATGCAGACAGTCAACATGGAACAGCCTTCTTTGCAGCACACAAAGGCTGTGTTGTGCGTGCCCGTGTTGAGAAAAAGGATCATTGAATTTGAGGTAGATGGTTTAAAAAGTTTGAGGTTTAGCCTTGAGGTTGCTGGAGGAGATCCCGTGATTTTCGAGCACTACAGACGTGCTTGAGCGAGGGCGAATTGCCCATAGAGCAGACCCGATAAGAGGCCTTTAGTTTGGGCAGGTGCATGCCACATGGCATGGACCTGGGAGGAGTGTACAAATCCGACAATGGAAGCCGTTTTGCCCAAGGAAAAGCCCGCTGATTAGCAAGTATTATTTGAAATAAATATATAAATTGAAAATATATAATTATTTTATATAATATATTCATTTATTTGATATTGTATTAATATTATGTGAAACTAATATATATATTTAAAAAAATAATTAATATGTTTATTTTAAAGGATGTTATATTATAGATATTATTCTATTTTTCGTATACTCGTGCACTTCATTCAATTGCCAAAAACAACATTTGCTCTATATAACAAAATCGAGAATGAATATGAATTTTGCCAAGCAGCAAAAGCCCTTGCTGCACCAGCTGGCCATTCAATTCCCAAACCAAAGACCAAAATGAAGATCTTGCACTGCTGCGCAAGCAGTCCCATCAAAGAAACAAAAAGCACTTGGGCATTCTCGTAGAGACATGAACCAACCTGACCCCCCATGATATTGTGCAGTGACCAGGAATAGGAGAATCAGAAGACCATGGTCTCTCATGACAGCTCATAGATTAGATCTGTGCGGGCGCAAAATTCAACGTCTGCAAAATTTCCCTGCAGGTAAAATCCCTGACACAAATCACGGAAATTACAGCTACCGGGAAGAGCACAAAAAAGATAACGGAAACTACGGGAAGGTGACGGAAGATGATCTTAAGAGCATCTGGGTAGGAAAGACACCATGGACCGACTGCCACATTGTGCTGACCCCGGAACGTGCAATGGAATCCAGATCAGTGGGGAAACCAGAGCAGCCCCACAGCTTCGACATTCTTTTTTGGTGGCACAGGGGTCTTGGCCGTGTTCCAGGCAGAGATACAGCAGCTGCAACAATATGAGGAGACGCTTCGGGAGAAGAGAAGAAAGGTCAGAGAGGACTGCGAGAGAAGCTGGTGTGGCGGTTGCGCTGGCGGTGCAACCACACCAGGTTTGAGTGGCTTGGTCACCTCAAAGGTGAGCAAGCAAAGCAAAGAGCTGAGGAGAAGAGAAAGGAGGTTGAAGAGAGGACAGAGGAAAGAGCAGCCCAGTCTGAAACCCAAGAATGTTGACGCAAATGCCTCCACCTCCTACTGTGGTGATTCAGCAGGGCAGAGGAAGCTGGAAGGCAAAGCAAAGCTGTCAAGATCAGTAAGGAGCAGACGTCATCGTCTTCATGTATCAGGAAGGCTATCTGAGGCAGCACAGATTCGGGATGAAACCAGCCCCAGCAAGAGAGCAGGCATTGTTGTGTATGGTGTCTCTCGAGTGATTTGTGATGCCTACTGGAAATGAGGATGGCTCTGGATGAGCATCTTGAAGCCAGAAAGGCCAGGCAGTGATTGAAGATCGAGATTGGTGATCAAGGAGCTAACAGAGGAGAATGATTACAGCGAGATCACTGCAAGAATGGTAACAATATGGAAGAAGAAGCAAGAGGGTTTCGAAGAGCCACGCAATTGTCAAAGCAAGTCAAATGAGCGTTGAAGCAGACTCCCCCACCAGATTGCCAGCATTCAAGGAGGTTGCTACACATAGCATGTGGTGCCGTTTAAGTTGGCAACAGAAAATGTAAAAGATGCGTTCCTTATGGTGCCTGAAGTGATTCTTTTGTTTTCTCTTTTTTTCTCACTTCACTTGCATCTTAGGCACTGCACAGCTCTTAATCCGTGCATTCCCGTCAGACATCCATGCCTTTCCATGAGACTTCTCATGTGTTTCATTTGCATCTCCGGCATCGCACAGCTCTTAATCCGTGCGTTCCTAACAGAAATCAATACTACTCCACGGGTCTCATGTGTTCATGTCTTTCACTGGCATCTCAGGCATGGCAGTGTTCCCGGCCTGTTTCACTTGTGTCTCACATTGGACAGCACTCCGTGCGTTCCCGTCAGAAATGTCTTTCCAATTTTCTCTTGTTTTCATTTCACTTAGGTACCGCACAGCGCTGAATCGCCGGAGCCATGGTTGTTAAGAAGCAAAAAAGTGATGTGAGCATTGGTGAGAAGTACAGCTCAGCATGAAAGAGTTGAAGCAAGCATGCAAAGCGCATGCCACAGAGGAAGAGCTGCAACAGTATGAGGAGACGCTTCACCAGGCTTGGATGGCTTGGTCACTCCAAAGGTGAGCAAACCATGAGCTTGTTCTATTGCACACAAACTTTCTCCTCCTCTGGTTGCCGCACCATGAGGAATGCATCTTTTAGCACAAGAGAAGATGATTATTGACGTGCGATCCAACAGCAATCAATTGCGCAGGGTTTGGGACCAGGATCTTCACCAAGGCCCGCAGTCAAGGTCTAATTTGCAGTGCATGATCAACATGGTGGACGGCAGCTGTGATCGCATTGGTGAGGAGAAAGATGGTGGTTCATTGGACAACAAGAAAAGAAAGGTAAAGACCGCATAAGTGAATGATGGATGGCCCAAGGGGGTGGGCTTTTTTGGTGACGGGCTTCACTATTTGAGCTCGTTCGCGGAAGCAACGTTGTTCGCAACCTGCATCTGGAGGCTCCTCTCTCTGCTGTGCTGGCCAACGGCGACAACGGCGGACGGGCACGGCGCAGGACGCGCAGCCGCTTTGGCAAACCGTCCAGTTTTACAGTCGCGGAGCTTGCCTGTCCTGGCTCAGCAGCTGGCTGCGCATCCACCGGAGCCTCGTCTTGCCCCGCCGCGGTCGTGGATGGCTGCCGCTTCATCAACCACTCGCCCCGCAGCCCTGATGAGACGACGTCTCTTCCTTGAACGGGCTTGTCACAATGCTAACAATGAATACTGAACAAAGCAATCAGACAAGACGCCGCATTTCCAACTTCAGCAACTTGGACTGCTCACGAAGCTGTCGCTTCAGATCCGTGCGACAACACTTCATCTCCTCCACATTCCGTAGGCCCCAGGATCTGCTCTCCTATGGCGGCCACCACCTTGTCGGCCCCCCCGTTGTCCGGAAAGCGCACGGCTATTTGCAGGCAGAGGCTGCCTCCGTGACTCCAAGCTTGCCGGCAAGGAGGCCGTCCACCTGTGCGATGGTGTAGTAGCTGAGCAGCGCGATGCTTGAGGCCGTTGCCGTGTCCTGGCGGTACGTCACCAGCACTGAGGTGATTTGGTTGGTTGTGAAGACGTCCTGGTCCGGACCCGTCCTGTAGGCCAGCAGTTATGCTGCGTGCTTGCCATGCAAAGTCTCCCAACAGGGCGTCCACTTCTGAGGAGGTGTAGCAGGCCAGCAGCGCGGCCAAGATGGCACCGGTCGTCTCCAGCGTGGTCCTGGCCACGCACACCACGGACGCAGCAAGCGTGGACGGCCCTGGCAATGAACCCCTACAACTTGACGCCGTGTACATGTCCAAGGCCGACAACGTCTACGACCCCCTGTATCTCATATTGGACAGCTCTCCGTGCGTTTCCATTTCTTTCCAGTTTTCTCTTGTTTGGACCCGCACAGCGTTGAATCGCCGGAGCCAAGAAAAAAGTGATGTGAGCATTGGTGAGAAGTACAGCTCAGCATGAAAGAGTTGAAGCAAGTATGCAAAGCGCATGCCACAGAGGAAGAGATACAGCAGATGCAATTGTATGAGCCAAACCATGTACCTCCACCAAAGCCAGAATCCTTTTTGCTGTGTCTCTGGCCCGGCAAACACCTCATGAGCTTCTTCTTTTGCACACAAACTTTCTCCACTTACGTCCGATCCAACAGCAATCAATTTGCAGGGTTTGGGACCAGGATCTTCACCAAGGCCCGCAGTCAAGGTCTCATTTGCAGTGCATGATGAACATGGTGGACGGCAGCTGTGATGGCATTGGTGAGGAGAAAGATGGTGGTTGCTTGGCCAATTTCATTGGACCACAAGACAAGAAAGGTAAAGACCGCATAAGTGAAGGATGGATGGCCCAAGGAGGGGGTGGGCTTTTTTTGTGACGGGCTTCACTATTTGGGAGCTTGTTCGCGGAAGCAACGTTGTTCGCAACCTGCTTCTGGAGGCTCCTCTCTCTGCTGTGCTGGCCAACGGCGACGACACGCTGAGCATCACGGCCGATTGCTACTCCGTCGCAACGGCGGACGCGGCCCTCACGGCTGCGCTGCTGGCCTTCTACACCTCCTAACAAGTGGACGCGTTGTTTCACTACCGAACGGGCACGGCGCAGGACAAGTGGACGCCCTGTTGGGAGACTACCGCATGGCAAGCGCGCAGGACACACAGACGCAGGCCGCCATCGCGGGGGCTGCTGGCCTACCGGACGGGTCCGGACCAGGACGTCGTCACAACCAACCAAATCACCTCAGCGCTGGTGGCGTACCTCTCTTGGCCGCCAACCAGGACACGGCAACGGCCTCAAGCATCGCAACCGCGCTGCTCAGCTACTACACCATCGCACAGGTGGACGGCCTCCTTGCCGGCAAGCTTGGAGTCACGGAGGCAGCCTCTGCCTGCAAATAGCCGTGCACTTTCCGGACAGCACGAGGAATGACAGTTGGTAGCCGCCATAGCTCCTTGCCGGCAAGCCCACGGACGTCGCTGTCAAACTGGACTTTGCCAGCGGCTGCAGCGTGCATGGTCCTGGCCACGCGGTGCCTGGAACATCGTGCGCACCTGCAACTTACACTTGACCGAGCCTCGGCACGGCATAACTTTTATGCGTGTACGGCATCCCCAAAGATAACGCGTCACCACGACCCCCTGTGTAATAACCGTGGGTGACCACTCACCAGAACGGGCAACAGAGGTGACGAGCATTCAGAGCAGCGATTTCCACAGTAGTAAGGAACATCGAAACGCAAGGGACCAATTAATTTGGGATTTTTTGATCCAAAACTGCATAATTTTCAACCAGCTGAACTCGTCACCAGCGATGTCACCGCTTCGTCACCGCTCCGTTTTTGGTGCAAAAAGCGCTCAAAACGGCCAACTCCGAAAAGTTCGTTTTTTCGTGTCAGACGTCAAATGTTTTCGACCTCCAAATTGGCTGTTTTCGGTCGAAATAGGTTCCAGACGTTCGCCGTGCTCTGGATTCCGTTTTCTGCCCGGAAAAGCAAGCAAATTCCAGCCCGCTGAGCTTGTCACCGTTCGCCTCCGCTTTGCTTTGTCATCGACGCAGGGTTTTCCGCGGCCCAACAGCCCGCCGACCTGGCTTGGAGCGCGGCAGCCCGCCGAGGTGACACGTTAGCCCGCCGAACTTGTCACTTTTTGTCACCGCTCCTGCAAAAAGCGCTCAAACAACACCAGAAGATGAACCGGGTGGTTCATGGTTGGGCAAGGTTGGTTCATTCATGGTGGGAGTCGAGCCCCCGGGCCAGCGGTGCTCTAACCACTGAGACAAGGGAGGTGTCACACGGTCCGTGACACAAGCTTTCGTAATTGAAAAAAAAAATGGTCATATGCTTGTCTTGGTCTGAAAGCGGTCTCTCCGCCACCCCGCCCGGCTGGTGCAGCAGCATCAGCCTGCAGATCAAAGAGAACACGTCCAGGCTCTTAGTCGCTATTAGCTCCTCCTTGACCTGATCCGGCAGGACATGAGCAGGATCACCGCCCGACGCTGCACCCGCCTCCATCTTCCATTGCACACCTCGCTCGGGGGTGTTGGAGTCAGCCTCTGCAAGGGCGGCTCCGTGATGTACTTATTGTTTCACTTCTTGGTGTGCTTCAGCATCAGCTCAACCAATCTTGAAAGTCAATCGGGCCGGTGTCCGCGCTTAGCGCCGGCAACATCGACAACTCCACCGCCGACTTCACCACCTCCGCATTCTCTTCCTCGCCTGTGTGGCTATTGCCACCCTTCATAATTTTCTTCTGGATCTATTGCTTCCTCTGAAAGTTCCTGACTTTTCTCTCGTCTTCGTTCCTCTAGTTCGCCGTCGCGATATCCTGGATCGGGCCCTCGTGCTTGTCACCCGTTTCTCCACCTCGACGTCCGGCATCACGTCCCCTCAGACTAATTACGCTTTCTGAGCCTGTCGTTCTCCCTCTATATCTCCATCAAGAGGTATTCCTGTATCTAATCATGTCGTCATGGATATCGAACGCCTCCATCTAATCCCGCTTATGGTGTAACCTCCTTTCTTTCCAAGAACTCCGGCCTTCTCGGTATGAACTCCTAAACTGCTATTGCTAAATTCAAACTCACCAAGCCTCCAGGCCTATCCCTTCTTTCCAAATACTCCAACTGCTCCAAAATCCCCCACTCCACCTCTAAAATTCTCCTTATCCTTAACCAGGATATCCACAGACGATGCCCAAGGATTCCCCGATACCGAAACTGGGACCCATATCTTCCAATCATCTCGGTACCGGCATCCTCGTTATAACATTATAATAAACCACCATTTCTTAACCCATCAACTCCAAACCCCGACCCTCCTCCAACAACCCATTCCCAAACCCCTATTAACCCGTCTCCTCTTCTTAATCATCATATCCTTACGAGCTCACTAACCGACATCCATCAGCGAGAGAAGGGTTCCAATTTCTTCTCCTAACCTATCATCTCCTTCGTAACCATCACCTAATCCTCAACCCTTACCATTACGCCCCCAAATTATCATCTTACCATGTTTAAGCTCATAACCTACTAATCAACAGGCTTTTCCTTAAACAAAACGGCTTCCATTATCGGATTTATACAATATTCATCTATATTTAAAATAATTATAATATTATTATTTTTTATATATTTCAATAAAACAAAACCATTATATTCCAATGAAATATATATATTATTTTAAATCATTTTTATTTTAAAACTAAATTTCAATTAATTTTATCAATAATCAATATTATTGTATAATTCAATTATATTGTAAATTAGTATATATATCTATTTCTAATTCATATCAATCAATCATTTATATATCCAATCATTAAATCATTATTTATTAAACAACTACAAACCCAATTTTTTACAATTTATAACTCAACAAATCCGCCGACCCCTTCTCCTCAAAGGGGGAGGCGCACGGGAAGGGTGGTAAATGAGCATATCCAAAGATTCAACAGTATCAGCGTAAGCAATACCGTCATCGTAGCATCCTTTGCACCTCAAAGATGTGTCTTTCTACGCCTTTCAAGTGTGGGGTTAGAAAGCATTGGTGATGCAGAGGATGCTACAATGACAGTTATTTTCCGAGCTACTATAATCGTTGTCATCCTTATCTTGCTCCTATCTGATCAGATCTGTGTCATATACGTTTCAGGCGTGCTGTTAGACCCGGTTGGAGATGCAAAGGATGCGTAGTGATGACGATGATGATGACGATGATGACGACGATGATGATGACGATGATGACGACGATGATGAGGACGATGATGATGATGATGATGACGATAGTGACCACCATCATGGTGATGATGACATGGTCATCATCATCACATTATAATCGTTGTGACCTGATGAGGATACGTAGTCATCATTATCATCATGTTGGCGATGCAGAGGATGCACGATGATGGTTATCGATGATGATAACGGTGATGACGACGCTGATGGGCAACGGCTGTGAGAACGATCCTTATCTTTTTTATATGCGATTCAAAAGTCCTGATAGACCCGATTGGAGATGCAGAGGGTGCGTAGTCATCATTACCATGATGACTGTTGGTGTTGCAAAGGATGCACGACGATGGTTATCATCGGTGATAACGGTGATGATGAGATTGGAGATGCAGAGGGTGCGTAGTCATCATTATCATAATGACTGTTGGTGATGCAGAGGATGCACGCGTAGTCATCATTATCATCATGACTGTTGGTGATGCAGCGGATGCACGATGATGGTTATCATCGATGATGATGACCGTGATGATGACGATGATGAGCGACGGCTATGATAAGGATCCTTATCTTTATCTTTTCATATACGATTCAAAAGTCCCGTTAGACCCGATTGGAGATGCAGAGGGTGCGTAGTCATCATTATCATGATGACTGTTGGTGATGCAGAGGATGCACGATGATGGTTATCATCGATGATGATGACCGTGATGATGACGAGGATGAGCGACGGCTCTTTATGTTTTTCATATACGATTCAAAAGTCCCTAGACCCGATTGGAGATGCAGAGGGTGCGTAGTCATCATTATCATGATGACTGTTGGTGATGAAGAGGATGCACGATGATGGTTATCATCGATGATGATGACCGTGATGATGACGATGATGAGCGACGGCTATGATGAGGATCCTTATCTTTATGATTTTTATATACGATTCAAAAGTCCCGTTAGACCCGATTGGAGATGCAGAGGGTGCGTAGTCATCATTATCATGATGACTGTTGGTGATGCAGAGGATGCACGATGATGGTTATCATCGATCATGATGACCGTGATGATGACGATGATGAGCGACGGCTATGATGAGGATCCTTATCTTTATCTTTTTCATATACGATTCGGCATCTCCAATCGGGTCTAACGGGACGTTTTTATCTTTATCTTTTCATATACAATTCAAAAAGTCCCATTAGACCCGATTGGAGATGCAGAGGGTGCGTAGTCATCATTATCATCATGACTGTTGGTGATGCAGAGGATGCACGCGTAGTCATCATTATCATCATGACTGTTGGTGATGCAGAGGATGCACGATGACCGTGATGATGACGATGATGAGCGACGGCTATGATGAGGATCCTTATCTTTATGTTTTTCATATACGATTCAATAGTCCCGTTGGACCCGATTGGAGATGCAGAGGGTGCGTCGTCATCATTATCATGATGACTGTTTGTGATGCAGAGGATGCACGACGATGGTTATCAGCGGTGATGATAACGGTGATGATGAGATTGGAGATGCAGAGAGTGCGTAGTCATCATTATCATCATGACTGTTGGTGATGCAGAGGATGCATGCGTAGTCATCATCATCATGAATGTTGGTGATGCAGAGGATGCGCGATGATGGTTATCATCGATGATGATGACCGTGATGATGACGATGATGAGCGACGGGTATGATGATTATCTTTATCTTTTTCATATACAATTCAAAAGTCCCCTTACACCCGATGGGAGATGCAGAGGGTGCGTAGTGATCATTATCATCATGACTGTTGGTGATGCAGAGGATGCACGACGATGGTTTTCATCGATGATGATGACCGTGATGATAACGATGATGAGCGACGGCTATGATGAGGATCCTTATCTTTATGTTTTTCATATACGTTTCAAAAGTCCCGTTAGACCCGATTGGAGATGCAGAGGGGGCGTAGTCATCATTATCATGATGACTGTTGGTGATGCAGAGGATGCACGACGATGGTTATTATCGGTGATGATGACCGTGATGATGACGATGATGAGCGACGGCAACTTAGACCGAGGTTATAAGTAAGACCTAAGTAGGTTTCTTTTGGGTCGCTTTTCTGTGTTTAGAACATGCATAGCCATGCAGCCGAACAGAAAAGTGTCAAAACATAACGCGGGTCGGCGGCACTGGGCGGCAGCCCTTAAATCCGGCCACCGGACGTGATCGGGCCGCAGGCCAAAGCCCGGTAGGGCTTACCTTCAGGTATAAGGCCGCGCGCCCCATGCCGCCGACCATGAGCGGACCATGACCAGAACATGCGCATACGTTTATGCTGGGCCCTCCCTTATAAGGGGCGAAGGATTTGCGGATTTGTTTAAGCGATTTTTGAGGAGTTTTGTAGCATCTCCCCGCAGAGTCACAAAACGAGCGCTTCTTGGGGGGTGCCTAACACTGGACAACACCCCCAGCATTGCCAGCATCATTACGGATGATGCAGACGATGCTATGCATGCTGGCGATGCGAAACAAGGGGTTGAGGGGAAATGCAAGGAAGCAGGAGTGAAATGAATGAAAGTCAAAGGAATGGCACGAAAAATGGGGAGGGCACTGGAGAGAAACCGAGATGCAGGAAAATGCAAGGGCAGAACGTGAAGGGGACCGGACAGAATGCGAATAAAGGAGTCTTCAAGGAAATGAAGGGAGCTGAAACGGCAGTGAAGTGGAAGTGAAGAGACATGCCAGGAAACTGTCAGTGAAGACATGCAAAGGAAAAAAGTTCATTCAAGTCATCCCGAAAACTAGCAGGACTTGGAGGGAAAGGAAATCAAAGAACGGGAAGGGGTGCCCGGTGGCCGGCTGTGTCGCGTCAGCGTGTAAATCCGGCCACCGGACGTGATCGGGCCGCAGGCCAAAGCCCGTTAGGGCTTACCTTCAGGTATAAGGCCGCGCGCCCCATGCCGCCGACCATGAGCGGACCATGCGCATACGCTTTGTGCTGGGCCCTCCCTTATAAGGGGCGAAGGATCTCCCCGCAGCGCCCAAAAACGAACATTTTTAGGGGGTGCCTAATAGTGGACAACACCCCCAGCATTGCCAGCATCATCCCGGATGATGCGGATGATGTTATGCATGCCGGCGATGCGCGGGATGCTGGGGATGTTGTCCCCTAAGTCGGGCCAATTTGCAACCTGAAAATCTTAAAATCTAAAGTGGATGGAAATGGATGGAAAATGACCTGGATTGAAATCTCAAAATCCTAAAATCTTAGATTCTTAAAATCTTAAATTAATACCTAACAATCAATCTTAGAATCTCAAGATCTTAAAATCTTAGAACTTAGAATCTTAAAATCTAAAAATATAAAAAACTTCCTAAAGTCTTCGAATCTTGAAATCTTAAAAACCTTATATCTTAGAATCTTGAGACCTTAAACTCTTAAAATATGAAATGTTAGAGCCTTAATTCTTAAACCATTGAAACCTGAAAATTCTGAAAGTCTTCAAATCTGAGACCCTTAGAATCTCAAAGTTTTTAGAATTTTGAAATCTTAACATCTACTCATCGGACTTACAGGAAAGGGAAGTGACAGAAACCCTCATGTCTTTGAATCTTCAGATGTTAAAATCTTAAAATATGAAATTCCTAAATTCTCAAAAAAATCAGAATCTTAAAAGCTTCAAAAACTTAAATTCTTTAAATCTCGAACTATTGCAGTCTGAAAATCTTAAATTCATAAACAAGTAAAATATAATAAAATTCCTTCAATCCGGGCTATATTCTAAATTCCTTAAACTCTTAATCTTGAAATTTTGAAGTCTTGACATCTTAAGATCTTAAAATCTTAAATTCCGAAAGTCGCCCAATCTGAAAATCTCACAAAAAATAAAATCTTAAAGCCTTCGAAATCTGATAATGGATGGAAAATGGCTGGGCAATGGCCTGGCTGTTATAACCTTCAAAAACCTTAAATCTTCGAATCTTAAAACCTTAATTCTTCAACCATTGAAACCTTAAATTCCGAAAGTCTTCAAATCTGAGACCCTTAGAATCTCAAAGTTTTTAGAATTTTGAAATCTTAACATCTACTCATCGGACTTACAGGAAAGGGAAGTGGCAGAAACCCTCATGTCTTTGAATCTTCAGATGTTAAAATCTTAAAATATGAAACTCCTAAATTCTCAAAATCTGATAATCTCAGAATCTTAAATGCTTCAAAAACTTAAATTCTTTAAATCTCGAACTATTGCAATCTGAAAATCTTAAATTCATAAACAAGTAAAATATAATAAAATTCCTTCAATCCGGGCAATATTCTAAATTCCTTAACCTCTTAATCTTCAAATTTTGAAGTCTTGACATCTTAAGATCTTAAAATCTTAAATTCCGAAAGTCGCCAAATCTGAAAATCTCACAAACATAAAATCTTAAAGCCTTGGATGGAAAATGGCTGGGCAATGGCCTGGCTGTTATAACCTTCAAAAACCTTAAATCTTTGAATCTTAAAACCTTAATTCTTCAACCATTGAAACCTTAAATTCCGAAAGTCTTCAAGTCTGAGACCCTTAGAATCTCAAAGTTTTTAGAATTTTAAGATCTTAACATCTGTTCATCGGACTTACAGGAAAGGGAAGTGACAGAACGGGCAGGGCAAGGTGCCCGGTGGCCGGCTGTGTCGCGTCAGCGTGTAAATCCGGCCACCGGGGGGCTTCAGACCCCGTGGTCCGTGAAGGCCTAGGCCCGCAGGGCCTACCTTCAGGTACAAGGCCGGCCGCCCTGTGCCGCCGACCACTGCCGACCATGCGCCGACCATGCGCTATACTTTTGCGCTGGGCCCGCCCTTATAAGGGGCGAAGGATTTACGGATTTGTTCAGGCGAGTTTTGGCGGCTTTTTGAGCATCTCCTCGAGGAGTCAAAAAACGAGTGTTTTTTGGGGGATGCCCATAATGGACAACATCCCCGGCATCACCTGCATCATCCGCATCCTTGGCGGGCACTGATGCGGATGATGCCAGTGATGCGGGGGATGCTGGGGATGTTGTCCCCTAAGTCGGGCCAATTTTGCCGAAAACGTGCGACCTGAAAATCTTAAAATCTTAAATTGGATGGAAAATGGATGGAAAATGGCCTGGATTGAAATCTCAAAATCCTAAAATCTTAGATTCTTAAAATCTTAAATTAAAATCTAACACTCAAACTCTCAAAATCTTCAATCTCAGAATCTTAAAAGCTTCAAAAACTTAACTTCTTTAAATCTCGAACTATTGCAATCTGAAAATCTTAAATTCATAAACAAGAAAAAACATATAATAAAATTCCTTCAATCCGGACTATATTTTAAATTCCTTAAACTCTTAATCTTGAAATTTTGAAGTCTTGACATCTTAAGATCTTAAAATCTGAAATTCCGAAAGTCGCCAAATCTAAAAATCTCACAAAAATAAAATCTTAAAACATCCGAAATCTAATAATAGATGGAAAATGGCTGGGCAATGGCCTAGCTATAATAGCCTTCAAAAACCTTAAATCTTTGAATCTTAAAACCTTAATTCTTAAACCATTGAAACCTTAAATTCCGAAAGTCTTCAAATCTAAGACCTTTAAAATCTGAAAATTTTTAGAATTTTAAAATCTTAACATCTATTAATCATCCGCATCCATAACGGGCACTAATGCAGATAATACCGATAATGCGGGGGATATTGACCCCTAGGTTGGGCCAATCTTGCCGAAAACGTAAACCACATAGTGTTTTTCAAGGTTTTTGGCAGGTACGAACGTAGAACATATCGAAACCTGCTTGGCAGGCAAGCCTCGACGATCCCGGCCGAATTCGATTTTAGGCAGGAATTTAAGTGAACAATAAAAAACACTATGTTTTGCCAACATGCAGCAAATCAGCCAACACTTAATCCTTTTACATATTGTGGCTCATGCTGCTACGTACGACCTTTTTTCCCCTATACCGCCGACCACCGCCGACCATGCGCCGATCATGCGCTATACTTTTGCGCTATGACCTCGCTGCCAGGGGGAAAAGGATGTTCGAGCGTGTTCTGGGCGAAAAAGGGTCGTTCTTGGACCGACTCCCCGCGGAGTCAAAAACGAACGTTTTTGGGGGGGCCAACACCCCACGTGCATTTTCCCGGTGGCCGGCTGTGTCGCGAAGCGCTTAATACATAAAAATAAACAAACAAACCAAATATAATAAAACACAAATCTCTTAAACAAATAATAATATTACAATATACCCTACCTCGGCCAAACGCAAGTTAAAAACACGGTTTTAGATTTTAGATAAAACTGCGAAGTGCAACATATACAACTAAGAAAAATCAGTAGCAAGAACTATTTCATGTAAAAAGGTTGTCATGCCTGCTATAGTAAAAATTGTAGGGCATGGTTTTGTTTTTCTTCACGGTGCTCTTAGCGGCGTGGCGGATCCACCTTGATGAGGCCAACCGCAAACCTCAATTGGCAACTTCGGAGCGCGTTTACTACTGGCGCATCACAAGCCGACGCCCCGACTTCAGGAGATTTGTGGTCTCTGGTGGCTCTGAGATCCTCAGAGATAACATCTTCTCGAAGGTGTGCCGCATGCACTCAAGCATGCCAACATAAAAATACAAGCAGCTGAAACTCATGTTTGCAGCATGTGTGCGCATCTCTGAGAGTGCCACCAAATTCCAGGATTCACCAGTTTTTGAGGGGTCACAGAGTCCACAGCGACCAGTCCGTTCAGAGTCTGCACAAACAACTGCAATCATCGCTGCCCTTGCTTTGCTCGCTGCCTTGCCGACTTCTGTGTCCGCTGAGGTGCTTTCCAGTAGAGCCTGGAAAATATTTAAATGTGCTGCCTCAACTTTCCTACACAATCGCAGCACGAAAACTCGCCCGCCTTCTGAGTGGCCAGTCCCAGGCTTACGCAGCTTGGAGGAGCTGGCCTGTTGGCCTGGCCCAAATGTTCTCGCAGGTGGTGACAGCTTGGTTGAGGTCCGAGCCCGGCCGCAGCGAAGCATTGCCTTTGCTTTGCTTGGGCTCAAGACCACTCTTTGAGCCCCAGCTTAGGGAAGGCTTGAGTCCTAGCAAGCCATTGAATGCGTGGCTGGAAGCTATCTTGATGTCGCACTTGCTACTGAAACTGACTGCTTGCAAGCGGGCGGCAATTGATGCACATTTTTTGCAGATCAATTTGGGAAGAGGTTGCCTCTTTGAGGTATTTGTGCTTCCATGAGAGGATCCCAGATCCCAGTGTGTTCTGGCTTGGAGAACCTTGATCCTCTCATGCAAGCTCACGCAGGCGCATGTTACGCAGAAATAGATATGCAAATTTGTCACCGCAAAGAGTGACCTCTGCATTGCTCCACCCGAGGTACCCAAGGTTACCCCTGGTCAGCTGCCCATGTGCTATATACAAAGTCTATATACATGGCACTAGAGGGATGGCGGCTTGCATGCAATTGCATTCTTTGCCCTGAGCAACGGAACCGGAGATGCAAGTCTCAGGTTGGGAATTGGAAACACAAATCACAACAGTCAGGTATCATTCCAAGAACAATCATGAAAACCAATGACGCCCCCAATATCCTGCAGACTCTGCTGGTCCACAAACACTGCACTTGTCACCCCGCAAAACGTCCCACTGCTCAGCATGTCGGCAGTTTGCACGCGGCCTACACGCACCAAGCTTTGCATCCTGCAATCCACATGCTGCCAACGCACATGCAGGGCACCTTGCGAGCCTCCGCAGTCAGGATGCACTGCCTGCGGGATCTGAATCGAGATGCCATCTACGGAGAATGCAATTTGGGGGACAAGTGGCACAATCGAATCCAGGCCGCGGTCGGCTGCTGTTTGAGCCTGAGTGCGCGCTGGACTTGCAGAAAGCCGTCGTCATGAGGCTGAGGCATCGGCCGGCATTGCACCTTTGATGTCCCTCTTGTGCAGATCAGCGCCGAAGTCACACAAAACTTGTACCACAGCCTAAGAAAGATAGAGGCAGCAAACAACAAACAGCTTTGGGCCCAAAACCCAATGCATCTCAACATATGCGCCAACAAGTTGGCAAGTCTGCGGCATCAAGGCGCTAGCCACGACTTTCTGCCGAGCGGCAGGATTATTCTGGCGTGCGGCGAGGTGCAAGGCTGTAAAGCCGCATTTGGAGGAGTTCCTGGCACGGGAGGTTTCACCGGGTCAAACTGAAAAGTCCCAACTTCAGCCAGGCTTCAGATCCACTTGCTGCTTGTGGAGGAAGCACACTACATCCTCAAAGGGCGCTATTTGAAATAGCAAGTGTGGCGAGGCCCATTCGTCCGCCTCCTGGTCACAGAAGGCAGCCGTGTGCAGAGGGGTAGCCCCCCATCCTGAGTCGCCAAAAGTAGCCAGCCACAACCACTGATGAGACGCCAGCTTTTCACGCCATGGGCCATCGCTGAACTCTCCTGAGCGCCAGGCTGTCGACCGCCTCCAAATCTGCCTTCCACTGCCACAACTCGCGGGCAATTGCCTGAACGCATGCGTGACGCTTGCTCTGCAGCCTTCAAGATGCATGGTCAGTGACCGACTGCGACTACCCTACCAACCACATCTTCCACACGCTCCCACTTTTTCGCGCTGGGATTGGTTCGCTGCTGGCAGGATTTGGCTAGAGAGCCCACTGCCAACGTGCGGAAATGCAATGCTTGACAGGATCGGTGCAACCTCGCCGTCAAGCACGCTAAGAAAAGATGTGCCCCAAATCCACAAACTTTCAGCGGATCGAAGTGGGAACCAGAACTGGCAAACCTGGCACAAAAGCAACTTGTCAGAGCACTTGCTCAAATGACCGATTGGAAAACCAGACCTCTCACGCTCACAAGCCCGGGTAGCCGAACTTGATGGCCCAGTCCTGGCGAATGCGCGAATATCTTTCCACGATGAGTTGGGCATGATTCCCCGACAGGCCCGCAAGAAGTCCTCAACCTCCTTCTTGAGGGCCTGCACCTCCGCGTTGCCAGGAATCGCTGCCTGCCAGTTGGAAGATTTCCATTTCCTCTTGCCCAAGGCAGTGGCCTCGAAGTCCTTGAGCTTCTTGCCCTTCTCCGCCTGAATCTTCAAAGCGATCTGGCAGCACACGCTCAGGAACTCACCGATGCGCTTGAAATCCTCGGCTAAAACACGACCTTGCGCCAACCGTTGGCGGAATTTTCAAAAGTCCGCAAAAATCTCTCTCTCTCTTTTTCTCTCTCTCTTTCTGGCTGTCTCTCTTCGAAATGAATCGAGAGACCATCGAGTCCCGAGTCCCGAGTCCCGAGTCAGTCCTGCTCTATGCAGCCGCGGGTGGTCATGGCTGGTGCGCCAACCCGCACGCCGCCCGGGGACAGCGCGGAGGCATCGCCGTGCACCGCGTTGCGGTTCAGCGTGATGCTCGCGGCCTCGCAGATCTTCTCCACCTTGGAGCCTCCAATGGCCATGGGTCAAAAGCCAAATCGTACCCCCAGAGAACATCAACCAATCCAACCACTAAAATAGGTTCTAAAATGGGTGGTGCACCTACCCCAATGGTACCATTGGTTTTGACCCACAGCCAAATGGAATCCGAAAGCTGAGCTCAAGCCATTCCCATTCAGTCCAAGATGCCAGTAAGGCCGTGTGGTCGCAAGTCCCACAGCAGGAGATGGTTGTCCGTGCCTTGCAACCGCACTTGCTCGAGCCGCAGCATCCAGATTTTCCATTCAATACTCTGTCCATGCAACATTTCTAGTCTGTACCCCTCTGGCCCTCTCTAGGTTCTGGGCCATCTGAGGCCAGCTTGTGGCCGAGCCCCATCAGAGTCTCTGCCAGCATCTTGGCGTTTGCCTTCACCTGAACTCAATTCTCGTCCGAATTCAATCGGCTCTCTCCCCGACTCTCCCCCTATCTTCCTATCTTCCTATCTGCACTCGCCTGCTTGGCGTAGTCCTTGAACATGGGGCTGTCCACCTCCAGGAGCTGCGCGGCCAAGCCGCCGATCTGGTGGTTGTGCGGGCCGCCCTGTAGCGCCGGGAACACGGCCATGTCGATGCGCTCCTTGATGTCCGGGATCTTGTCCTGAAACATCCAAAACACACAGATATATCTATATACATATATCTATCTATGTATATATATATATATATCAATTTTGATCGGTTCAGAAAGCAACGGCAAGATGCCAAGTCTCGGAGTATTTGAAGAAGATCATGCCGGCTCGAGGGCCACGCAGGGACTTGTGTGTGGTTGTGGTGACCACGTCGCAGTGCTCGAAGGGCGAAGGGTGCTCCCCTGTGGCCACCAACCCACTGATGTGGGCGATGTCTGCCATCAGGATGGCTCCGACCTGCTAGCAACATGATCGAAAGGGAAGTGCGGGCAAGTCGCCAAGAGCTTTTCCTGTGGCACTTGAATTGGTTGTGCGAGTGAAACGCTTGTGCGTATCTGTCAGTTTCATTAGAAACAGCTCGGCCTCATCGGCGATCTCCCGGAACTTGCCAAAGTCAATGACCCGAGGATAGGCCGAGGCTCCGCAAAGGATCATCGCGGGACGGAAGACCAGCGCTGTCTTGCGGAGCTCCTGATCGTCAGAAATTGCTTCGCTTTAGGTCTTATCGCTCTAACAGGCCTCGAAGTCGATGAGGCCAGTCTCCGGGTGCACTCGGTACGGCAAAGACTCGAAGTAGATGGAGGTGGCCGAGATCTTCCTGAGAGATAAACAGCACCAGCATGGCACACACACATCGCACCACATTGGCATTGCGTTGGAACAGCTTTCTGCCAGAAGTCTTCTTGGCGGTGTAGTAGCCGTGGGTGAGGTGACCGCCGCTGGGCAGGTCCAGGCCCATGACACGTGCGTGAGGAGGCAGCAGGGCCGTGTACACCTCAAGCACAAGGCAACTTTGAAGCCAACGTCTCAGCCTCTCATGGAGCCACTCTTTGCAACTCGCAAAGTAGCACTCAGGCAGTCTGAAAAGACCAAAGCACCGCAAAGTTGGCAGGGCTACCGGAGTAGGGCTGCACGTTCACGCCCCACTGCTTCTCATTCAAGCTGAACGCCTTCAACGCACGCTCCTTGCAAAGGTTCTCCACCTATCACGTCCGCCCCATCAGCATGCAAGTGCCAACTAAGTTTGGGGAGGAGCTGAGTGAAGCGAGCTCAGCATGAAGACTGCGCAAGAAAACATGTAACCTTTTTTCATTTATCTGCACTATGTGGCGTGCTAGTAAAAATCCGTGTCAAACTGATAGCCTCCAACACTGTAACACGCAAACAAACACACACGCACACCAAATCATGCAGTGTAATCGGCGAGCTTATTGTCGCGGAGCTGTGAACATGGAGAACTCTCTGCCTTGTCAATGACCTCATTGCCACCGTAATAGCGGGCTCCCGGCTGGCCCTCCGAGTACCTAAGGCACGATTAGATTTCTGCTTCTTCTCCCCTAGTGCGCGAAAACGCGCCAACACCTCAAATGCCTCAACTGCCTCAAATGACCAAATCACCTTTCAATGACACTGATCAATGGAAGCGACTTCGGATTTTGATACATCTTCTAGAACTCAACTTCAAGTCCGGTTCTCTGGATCTTGCCACGTGGCTTGTTGGTCAAAGCGGAGCCCAGGCACTCCATCACTGCACGGGACGTGAAGTTCTCCGAGGCGATGAGCTCGATGCACCGCATCTGCCGGCTCTTCTCCTCAAGCAATCCCAAGACTTGAGGCACGACCTAGAAAGCATATGCCAACATATATATATATATACAATTACGTATATAGAAGCATAATAAACAAATGAATAAATAAATAAATAAAGAAATACATAAAGCACATAAATCAATAAATAAGCAAATCAATAAAACAAACATAAAATAAATACATCAACAATAGAGAATAAATAAATCAAGACACAAACCAATATAAGCATATGCATATATAATATGTATACAGTGAACACATTTTATACGTGCAGCAGGCCTGCTGCACCAGGTCGTACATCGTAGGGTCGACCTCTTGCAGGGGCCGGTTGCCAGGCAAAGCGGGCCGGTTCGCCTGAAGGCTCGGTTCGCAGTCGCTTAAACCACTTACCACAACTTACCACAACTTACCACATCTTCAGAAATTTGGGCTTCACGATGTTCGAAGCCTTGGTGCCCGTGGTGATGCCCTGGGCGGAGACCATGAACTTGGCATCGGCCTCCACCTTTTGGAAGGCTTTGGCCTGCTCGTCCTCAAGGCACAAGTTGGCAGTTGACATGGAGCTTCCTCTGTTGGGCCAAGGATCTGAGATCTTTCCCAAGCCCTGGAGGATGCCAACCACCACCTGCCGGCAACCGGCAACGCACAGAACATTTGCAAGAAGAAACACCATGCAACAAAATGAGTGTCAACAAGTGCTTTGCCTTCTCCAGGTTCAAGGTGTAGAAGTGCAGGCCAGGAGCCCCACCATCCAGCAAAGCCTTGCACATGGCCGCGCCTTCCTGCGAGCGCAAGAAGGCGCACGTCGAATTTCTTGGTGTGTATCTCTCGCCAAGTGCATCCCCCATCGCGTGTCATGCGAGTGCATTTTCCATCTCTCGCCTTGATGCCGAACTCCTTGAACGCTTCATCGGAGGTGTTGGCTTGCTCGGCACGCTCCAGCAGGCCCTCGGGCACCCGCGTCTTGCAGAGCTCGGTCATGCGCTTCAAGCCGCCTACATCTGAAACGTCAAACACGACGTCCCTGAAGACATGGCCATGTCCAAAAACACCAAGGCGAGCTGCACAAAACACATGAGGCACGTGTCCGCGTGTCTCGCAGAATGGAACAATCTTCCACAGACCAATATCCGAGCCTAGATTGTTGAGGCACATGATGCCAGGCACAATGGGCACTTTGATGTCGTACTTGAGGCACTCCTGCGAATCGAATCGGATCCTTGCTCAAAAGCCAATACCGTGGCTCCTTCTGGAAGTCCAGAAACACCTCAGGGTCCAAGAACATCTGAGTGATCACGAACTCGGCGCCCGCATCAACCTTCTCCTTCAAGTACACCATCTCCTACATGCAGTCTGGGTGCATCATATGACATGCCCATCTTTGACTCAAGTCTCGAACAGTATGCCATTTCGCCGTCCTTGTGAAAGTTGGCATCCTTGCAAACAGTGATGACCTCCTTGCCATCTGCGTTCTTGGCCACACGTGCGCGGCGCTTTTCAGATGCGCTGAGGCTGTCCAGGCTGGGCACCTCGTCGATGTTGTCTGGGTGGCCTAGAGGCGTGGCTCACTGCCTAGGAGTCACTCCGTCTGTCGCTGTCCAAAAGAAGTTTACCAGGAACCTCCGTAAACAAAACTTCTGAACATGTTTGCAAACAAAACTGGAAGAATCGAACATCGCCAGAACCGGGGAATCGAAATGAATGTTCGGAAACAATGTCTCAGAGCGGGTGCGGAGAGGTCTCGACAATGGGTCTATTGGCATGGCCACGCACACGTACTGTTTCGCAACCCTCAAAAAGTGGACGGGTGGGTCGACCCTCAAACATGTTTTGCCGCAAAAGTTCTCCAGTAAATCTCTGAGTTTGCCTTGATGGAGCAAGACACAAGAAAGGACATGCAGAGCAAGATGCATGCGAGCACCTGCGCGGCAAGATGCGCAACAGCACGTGCGCGGCAGGATGCACGAGAGCACATGTCAAGCGCAAATGCAAAGAAAGACCCGCGAGAGCACATGCAGAGCAAGAAGCACGAGAGCACGTGCACAGCAGGATGCATGAGAGCACATGCAAACAAAGAAACACAAGAGCCTGTGCGGAGCAAGAAACACGAGCGCACGTGCAACGCAAGTACATGCGCGGCAAACTGCACGAGATAACACGCGCAGCAAATTGGACGAGCGAGAAAGTGTGGCACATGTGGACTCAAAATTTAACTTATTCTGTTTGGGCGGTGCGGTGCAAATTGATGCCCTCTGCGTGAATCGAGCTTTTTTACCGAAAGAGGCACGAGAGCATATGTCGAGATCACATGCAGAGCAAGATGCAGAGCAAGCACGGAGAACGAGGGAAGCAAATACACATCGGCCGGGTTGCTGTGCGCTAGGATGGCACGACCCGACGGTCTGAGCAACTTGCAGGGGGACACCGGACAGAGAAATATGCGCAACGCACGTGCGCAAAGAAGCATGCCCCCCGAGAGCTCGCCCAGAGAAACTCGCTTTGAGAACTTGAACAAACTTGCAAAGAGGTTGGGCAAACAGCTTGAGCAGAGACGCCTGCGTCGAGAACCACAGAGAAACTTGAGCAGAATAACTTGCGCAGAGCCTATTGGCGAACAGAACTTGCACGCAGAACTGGCGCAAAGAAACTTGCGTGAAGATCTGTCTACCGAAACTTGCATGCAAAGCCCCAGCTCCTTGCGCGCACATGTTAACACACAACACACTGATGCTGGAAGTCAACGCTCACTACATGCTGTGAGTTCGGGCCATCCGTGGTTCTAGCCTTTTAGTTTGGATTTTCGCTTGGCTCTCTCTGTGGACTTTCTCAAGGGGTGGTGTGGGGCGACTCTGCAGCAGGGCTCCGAGGGGATGGCCAGTTCCGAGGGTCTGCTTGCGAGATGCGAGGCTGCGAGGGCTCCGGAGTGTCGCGAACCGGGCGCGCGGTTCTTAGGAGACCCTTTCCTTCACAAAGGAGACACTCCGAAGCTCGGAAAGGGCAAGCCGCGGAGCGCGGGCGGGCACCCCGGTGCCGCCGCGCCGCCTGGCTCAGCCCAAGCGCGCAGTGTGCCCAAATATGTCACGGTGCAACGCGTAACAGCCCATTAAGGGAAACCACGTGAGCTGCCAACGGGTCGACAGAGAAGGAGACAGAGAGCGAAAAAGACACAGCGGAAAGAGACATAAGAAAGACAAAGAAAAAGATAGAAAGGAGACGGAGATAGGAGAAAGGAGAAAAAGACAAAGAAAGAAGGCAGAAAGAGAGAGAGAGAGAGAGAGAGAGAGGGAGTGTCTTCCGCCCCGGCTCCGCCCCGGCTCCGCCAGCTTTGCTCGTACTTGTTGCGGCTTGGCATTTCCTCGGCCCAATTGCATTGAAATTATGTGCATGAGCGAGCGAGCCAATGAGGTGGGCAAAATGGATTGGCGGAAGCACCGACAGTCTACTGAACAGATTGTTTAGCGCGTGAAGGGGCTGGCAAGTGAATGGAACTCAGTGGATGAAGCCCATTGGCAGGAGCGGATTTGGACGAACAGCGGACCCTGTCTGGGCTCTAAGGACAGACCCCTTGACAAAAGCGACACGTCTGGACAAAGTCGGTCCAACATGCCATAGGGGACCGTGTCGCATTGGAACGGCTTGTATTCTGCGCTTCGGCCTTCAGGGTATCCTGCCACAGAGATGGAGAAGTAGTCGCCGTGGTGCTTGCGCATGAACCTTGGAGAGTCTCTTCCTTGTCACAAAGCCCGAGGCTTGAACAAAACCGTGTAACCGGCCCTCAAGGTGCAGCTGTGGCACTTCACCAAGTCCAAGGCACTGCTAAAGCCGCCCTCGGTAGCGGTCCACTTCTCCTGGCCTCGAGGGGGATCGCCACGCAACGCCACGATGTTGCGGACGCCGTGCCTCAAACTCGGATCAGTCGGAAACGCAGCGGGCCAAGACATCTCAGCATCGAGCATTCGTCCGAATTGCTCGCAAAGCACATACCCCATGTCAGAACTTTTGGTTTCATTGGCGGACCAGTGTGTGCAAAATGAGACTCAATCATTCACTGAATGACCCGGTCAAGGTGCTTTTTGCAGTCCTCCAGTGCATTCCCAGTCATCTCAGAGCTCTGGTTGGTGCAGGTGAGGTGCATGTTGGCCACACAGCCAAACCTACCGAAAAGCAAAAAAGCGTCACAGCCATTTGAGAAGAATCCATTAAGGACAAGCGGAAATTGGCAGCTCGTTCCACTCGGCACGCGGCTCGTTCTTGGCTGCTGAGGTGAGCTTCAACGTGAGCTCAGAGGTGGAGCCTCCCGCGCCCCAGGTGAAGTCCGTAAAGAGCGGCCCCAAGGCCTGCAGCGGTTGCTGGAAATCCCCGCAGATATCCTTCCGGAGCTAGTTGTCTTACAAAGTTAGGTTGCTGGAAATCCTTGCAGATTTTGGTCGGACTGTTGTATCCTTCCGGAGCTGTCTTTCAAAGGACACTTCCTCTCAAGGCCCATGCATTTCGTCTATTTGTTGGTGCTTTTACAGAAGCGGATCGAGCCTTCATCTTCACGATGCGCTTGCGAAGGTTCTCCACACCCTCCGGCGTCTTGGGCGGGAAGTACTCAAAGGAAAACCATCCTGGACACAAGCTTGAGAGGCACTGGGCTCTCCCTCTCAGGCTGGCTGGAAAGCAAGCCTAAAGACTAGACCACAGTTGGCCCGAAAGCAGAACATCGCAAGCGAGGTCGGCCCAACGCTGCAGGATGCGTTCTTTTTCCCTACACGAAGCATTCGTGAAGCAAGCGCGAGACAGCACCAGGCAAGGTGCTCTGCGCAAACTGGTCGGTGCAAGTTGGTCTGCGCAAGTTGCTCTACGCAAGTTGCACTGTGCAAGTTGCTCTGCGCAAGTTGCTCCGCGCAAGTTGCTCCGGCAAGTTGGTCCCTGCAAGTGGCTCCAAAAGTTGCTCTGTGCAAGTTGCTCTCCCTCTGCTGTGTTGCTCTGCGCAAGTTGCTTTACGCAAGTTGCTCTGTGCAACTTGCTCGCAAGTTGCTCTGCGCAAGTTGCTTTAAAATGCAAGTTGCATCTTGCGACGCCCGCCCGCGGACCAGGGAGGAATCGAACCCGCGACCCGCCGGTTCCGGGAGCAGGCGCGCGAACCACGAGACAACTCCCGAGGACCAGTTCGAACAACAAAAGTCGCAAAAACCTCGAGTTTTTGCACCTCCACCACGCCGATCCCCGCAGAGGGTTGCGCGAGCACCGCAGAAATCGCAAAAAACCTCGAGTTTTTGCACCTCGACCACGCCGATCCCCGCAGAGGGTCGCGCGGGAACTTTAGAAATCGCAAAAAACCATGGGTTTTTGCACCTCGACCACGCCGATCCCCGCAGAGGGTCGATTTTCGTGTAGTGTCGTCGGCACTACCCCGCCGCCCTAAGAAGAGATTTTAACTCCTCGCAAGTCAATTGCACTTGACTCCTTGCACTTGCAACTTGCACTTGACTCCTTGCTTGTTTCAAGGAGTCATTGCAAGGAGTCATTGCAAGGAGTCATTGCAAGGAGTCATTGCAAGGAGTCATGGCAAGGAGTCATTGCAAGGAGTCATTGCAAGGAGTCATTGCAAGGAGTCATGCAAGTTGCAAGGAGCCAAGTGCATGGAGTCAAGTGCAAGTCGCAAGTGCACGGAGTTAAGTGCAAGTTGCAAGTGCAAGGAGCCAAGTGCAAGGAGCCAAGTGCAAGGAGCCAAGTGCAAGGAGCAAGTGCATGGAGTCAAGTGCAAGTTGCAATGTCAAGCAAGTGCAAGGAGTCAAGTGCAAGTTGCAAGTGCAAGGAGTCAAGTGCAAGTTGCAATCCTTGCCATGACTCCTTGCAATGACTCCTTGCAATGACTCCTTGCAATGACTCCTTGCAATGACTCCTTGCAATGACTCCTTGCAATGACTCCAATGACTCCTTGCAATGACTCCTTGCAATGACTCCTTGCAATGACTCCTTGCAATGACTCCTTGCAATGACTCCTTGCAATGACTCCTTGCAATGACTTTCATGATGATGATTGCTTGCAATGACACCTTGTAATGACTCTCATGAGAACAACTCAAGTGAACCCAGCGGAAGAACCCTTCGCCATGCTTTCGGGAAAAAGGAAGCGCAAGAAGAAAAGGAAGAAAAAGAAGGAAAAAGAAGAAGGAACGAGAGATCTCGTTTGCATGGCGCCGCGTCCTGGGGGAATCTGGGCCACCAGATCTGAGATCTTCTTGTCGTTCACCGCCATGCTTCAGACCGGGAGCGGAAAAGCGGAAGGGAAGATTTGAGGATTCGGCTGCAGTCGGGGTTCGAATACGACTTAGCTCATGCGAATCGCAACCAAACAGTCCAAAGGACTTTGCAACATCAGGATCTCTCGCCGGAACGATCGACACTGGCCTCGTAGCCAAAGCGTGCTGCCAAATGCAGGGCCGAGTGCTGGTGATTATCTCGTGCATCCACTGCAAGGCCTGCCGCAATCAATGCGCAGGTATCAAACAACTAAGAGCAAACACGGCAACATCATTCGAGGCTTCATTCACGCACTCACCACAAGTCAAATGGTAGGCTGTCCTTGACATAAGAGCCAGCGCACGATGTCCAAATCTCCGGAGAAGGCCGCCACGTGCAAAGGTGTCCTGGAGTTTGTCAAAATTGCACCTTTTACATACATATATGATATGTGGATAGCACAACTATGTGCAGATTCCCTCTTCCCCTTGACCGACCCAAAAAAAACGCTGATCTGTAGGTGTTGAGGTGTGGAGCACAAAGCAAATTCTATGTAGCGATTAGATACATGCTGTCTACTGCATCTTGGCCTGGGGTTTGTCCTTCGGGGCAACCATCCTCTCCACTATGAGTTACAGGGTAAAGGGGTATTGACCTGCAGGAACTCATGACTGCGGCAAGCTTTTGCTTTCGCTCCTGCCGACCCGATTGGGCGTGAGCTGGGCGCCTTCTCTGACCAAAAGTTGAAGAACCTCTAGGTGGCCCTCCTGGATAACCACGTCCAGCAGCCTGTTCGAAAAGGCTTTCTTTCCAGCAGCCTGTTCACTTCAAAATCAAGCAGAAATTCACACGCGTGTTTCCTTGTACCACTGTGATCACGAACATCGGGCGAGCAGCGTGCTTCGCAAAGCAGGCGAAGTGCCGGCAGGAAGCCTGGCAATGGAGGCAGTCCTTTGGCAACGCCCGTGCTCCAGCCTTGCTGAGCGGCAACGAAGGCCGCGGTCACGCCATTGTGTCCCTTCGCGTCCACATCCGCGCGGCACGCCAGGAGCCACGAGATGACCTGCGGCAGAGCTTTTCCATTCCGACCTTCGCGCCCATCCGCCTCCAGGGAATTCTTCTGGCAGGCCACGTGCAAAGGCTGCCGTCCGTCAGCTGCAACGCTATTCACGGAGGCCCGAGAATCCAAAAGGCACCTGCAAAAGAATAGAAATCCGAGAAAAAAAGAGAGAAAACACACAAGCCAAAATGCACAGCACAGCAATGCGCCGCTCCAGCCTGAGAACCTTCACATGGCCCTGCTGTGCTGCCAAGTGCATGGGCGTGGCGCCATTGGGCATGGGCTTCTCCTTCGATGGCGAAAGGAGCAAAACCGGTCTTTTAGCAAACTTGTGGCGAAAACTTGCTTTAGGCAAAACCAAGTTGAGCCCACCTGAGAGGCACCAGCTGCTACGAGTTCCTGAACCACACAGGAGCGGCCATGATACCTTGGCAACAGCTCAACGAATTCCCATCTGCAAATTCTTTAACCTGAGCTGCGAAGGAATCCCATCTGCCCACGCTACACTTTTGAAACTTTTAACGTGCACGTCATGCACACCGCGTCCGCGTGGCGCTGCGGCCAGCAGCGCAGTGATCCCATCGCGGCGGGCGAAGTCCAGGTCTGGGGGAGCTGGCAGCAGCAGTTCCCGCAGCGCTGCGAGGTTCCCCCACCTGCGATGCGAACTCGTTGCGAGAAAATGATCAAACACCAGAGTGTGGCACAAGCGGACCGCATTTTAGGCATGACCAGCACAGGAGACGATGCCGGAAGCAGCCGCCTGGCGCAGTCGATAAGCTGGTGGCCCACCTCTTTGTTGCACTGCACACAAATCAACCTTAGGCAATAGGCGCGCGATGGACAAGACTTGAGAGGTCTGCCTCAGCTGCTCTGGCGGCAGTTCCTGAGTGCCCGGGCTGCAGCTCGATAGTCTCGTTTGGTGAGAGGTCTTGCAATGTGAGGCTGTTGTCCAACTCCTTGCCCCCTGTGTCAGGTGCGCGCACATGCCCATACTCAAGCAAACGGGCTGCCATGTGCTCCATGGAAAAATGCTGCGTTTGCAATTTACATAATAAATTTGTGGGCCTGGCGAGTCCCTGACATGTAACTAGTGAGTCGTTGATGGAATTGGTGAGTCGTTGATGAGTCCATGTGCCTCCCCTGGCCAAAACGGCTGGAATTGGAGCATCGCTGCCTTGCAGCAGCTTCTGCGCATAAGGCGGCACGTTGCAGCTGCGCGCCAGCCGCGTCTTCAGCAACTGGAGCGCGCTGGAACGATTACACGCGCACACGCGCACACACGCAATCAAGCACAAAGAAACACAAGCAAACAGAAACACAATCAATAGACACAAACAAACAGAAACGCACACGCAAACACACGAACACGCCAACACCCAAATACACACCACCACCCCTGCCCCCGCCACGCCCACAAGCGCGCCCGCGCGCACACCCGCATGCGCACCCGCGCCTCTTCGCGTCTACCCATGCGCAAGCACGCACAAACACGCACGCGCACTTAGACTTTCGAGGGAGTGCTAATCTTCGATCGGGTTCAGCTTGGTAGATTTTGTGTACAACGGCTCAGCCGGCAAAACAATAGCTTCCCTCTACTGCAAAACGTTACGTATCAACTCCAACATGAAGCACACACAGCAGGAGAAACCAAGGGGCCAAAAGGACTTGGCGCAACATGTGCAGTTGCACATCCATGGCCGGTGGATGTTTCCCTCTCTTCTGTGTGGCTTCGTTGGACTGAGTAGCATCAGAGACCTCGGTCCCCCTGCTGAAAAACCGGTGGCGTCAGGGTGAATCTGACGTTCTGCACAACACACACACACACCGCTTGATTCCCAAAGCACCTATGGAATAAGTGGTTCCTTCCCTTCACTCGGCAAAGCCACCCTCTTACCCCTGACTCAGTGTCTCCCGTCCCACCAGCACATTGCTGCTGCGGAGGACGCCCAGCTGCGTGGCAGCACCACTCAGGTGCTGCACCTGGGCGAAGCCGGAAGTGAACACGAACCGGTTAGGAACCGCAAAATTAGGCTGTCCAAATCGAATCGAATCGGGGCAGTGGCGTTGATGGTTACAATGTCATCCTCGTCTTCCTGTGCCATGGCGATCTTGGCAGCCTCATTTTGAGCCCCAAAGCTGAGCCACTCCTTACTCCTCCGAGGCACTGAGCTTTCGAAAGCCGAACAAAGCCGGAGGCTGAAACTCGGGAGTCCAGATCGAACAGTTTGTGCGGGTCTGTCCCGTGAACCTGGTCTTAAGGAATGGTCAATCCGAGAATGGCAAGGGACAATCAGAATCGAGTCTCTCTCAGGGCTCAAGCGCTTTTGGTGCTTTTGGCTCCCTGAGCTCTCCCAGGGCTCCCGTGGCACTGCGGCCGCAAATGGGAATCGAGCTAGGCTCGGCATGCCCGGATAGGCTAGCCGGGCCGTGCAAAACGTGTGTACAAAGAGCAAAGCGGCTCCGGCAAAATGGCAAGGTCACCCATCCGTCCCAAATGATTCTGTCTTGAGACAAGCAAAGAGATAGGATGACCTGGCCAGCAAAATAGGAAGGGCATTGCCATGATTCAAACGATTTGCCAAACGCCAGCTCTCACAGCTAACGCTCAGGCGAGCTTTTCTGCCCGGAGCGGCCGATCCTGATGCATGTCTGGTCTGAACAGTGCTCACTCAGCTGCTTTCCCCGGCCTCGAGGCGCTGGTATCTCATCAGCTCCTTCGCAGGGCATCCATTCGCGAGCGCGGAAGGCCATGCGCATCCTGCGCCTGGAAGGTGGCGTCTTCTCTCCGGATCCACCTGGCACCGCACAGCTTCGTCGGGCTTCGTTCTCGGGTAAGCGATCTGAACCCGTCAGCTGGGCTCGGGCTGGTCTGGCACGCTCCAGGCAAGATAGGCCTAAACATGAAGCGGACTCCACTCATCTTCGCATCTACCCTCTTTGGATTCAACAAAGCACGCTTTTTTTGTATTCTGGCATGAATCATATCTTCTTAAAAACTAGCCAGCTTGTCGGAGCTGGAAATCAAAACTAGTGACATCTGCATTCTCTTCATCCTGCTCTCGTTGGCTTGTCAAACTGACTCTGTCTGGCGGAAGCATGAGGATTCAGAGTCACGACGTGCGAATCGCACTTAAATGGGTGAGAAGGCTTTGGCAGCCCTCGTTGATGACTTGGATTGGCTCGAGGCCCCGGCAAGGGGGACAAATCAAGGCGGCATTCTGCGAATCAATCCCTTGCCTTGACCGTCCCAAAGATTCCTAAAGGGCGCGACTCCCCAGGGGACGGGTGGTCTTGGAGCGCGATGATTTTCTTTTCCTTTCGCCTTCAATCACGTCTACCCTTTCGTAAAACGTCCAGCTCCAAGACCTTGGGATTTTTTATGGTCACGACCGTCCGTGGCAGCTGCAGCTGTCGCGGAAAGCCTCCAGGTTGGCCAAGTGCACCTGAATCAGTTGACATAGTGACTTAGTGACTTCCAGACTCAACGATTCCTTTTCGTCTTTTCGGATGCCTGGACTTGCAGCTCCTCCCAGTCCAACGTCCACGCGAAGCCTTTGAAAGACCTGGCCGAATGGCAACTGCTGTGACCAGTCCCTCAGTCCCTTCCACTCGCTTCCTTCGCGAAATGCCTAACCCCAAAGCTCCAGCCTTGCTGCTTGCCGACAGGCCTTGAGCCGACCGTGGAATGGAAAAAGCGGTTCTCGGGAGACAAGTTTTCGGGGCTCTGGGCCGCCCTGCCCTCTGCACCGAGGTCTTATCGGGGCCGCCTTCTTGCCTTTGCTCGGTGCAACTCATGCGACTGCCTTAAAGTCCTAGGGGCTTTTCACGCACTGGGCATCCGCGCAGCCACTTGAGAGGCAAAATGAGCTTCTCACCATCCTGCCCAAACAGCCTCTTGTGCCCTTCAGCTCAAAACTCATGGCGCCTCAAGTTCATGTCGACGCTGTAGAAGCTGATTTTGTAACCATCCTCGGGTTTGACCGTCTTTACTCAGCTCAGGCTCTTCGCTCTTCCTACATGCCCTTGGCTCACTCGTGGTGCAACCAGCGACGCCACATGCAGCCAATGTGCGGCGCAGTTCGGGCCCCTTGTCCGAGGTGTCCGATGTCTCGGAGCGAGACTCCAGAGACTCAGGAGGCTCTGGCGACACCTAAGAGCACAGTGGCCCTGCGATGGCGACTTGCGACTGCGACTCGAAAAGCCAAGTAGCGGGAATCACCGGCTCCTCTGGTCTGGGCCTGAGCGCCAAGCAAAAGCCGCAAGAAGCTATCAACAAGTTGAAACTGCTTTGTCTCCCACCTCTTGAGAGGCTGGGTTGCCTGAGACGCTGACACTCTGCTCGGAAGGGCAGCAAGGTCTCGAGCTGGGACCATCACACAGGGCACGAAGCTGTAGCCAGCAAAGTTGCCTCAAGGCGAAGAAGCTTTGTCTGAGACGGCACTATTCTGCCTGACACATCTACAATCCCATCTTCGAAGAACATGCGCAGCTGGAACTCCAATGCCTAATCACTAAGCGCAGACTTTGCAGTTTGAGCTGGGTCCAATGCATCTGTACATATGTATGTATGTAGATACACATATATGTAAACACATGTATACACATACATTATATATATACATATATATATATATATATATATATATATTGGCGTGCCTTTTTCAGGGGACGAAAAAGGTGTTCTTTTGGTTTTCCTTTAAAAGCCAAAAACAGAGGTACCCTCAGAAAAAGACACCCCTTTGCACAGGCCTGTCGTGTACCAGACTGGCATGGCCCAAGCCATCTGACACCTGGCAGTGTTGCATGGGGGCTCAGAAGCAAAGAAACCACTTGCGCTTTGGGCTCTGGGCATAGGCGATTTGGGCATAGGCTCCTGCAGAAACAGCATAGCCAATTGCCACGTGTGCTTTGGCAACCCGCCTGCATCGTTGTGGAGGTTGGTAACTTGTGATGCTCCGAATTCGGCAAGTCGCTACGGGGCAATATGAAGTGGGAATGGTGGTTTGATGGCTTGACCCAATGACTCGGGGAATTTGAGCATGTTGGACCAAGCCTCATGCTGTGCACTTGGATAAGGGCGATGTCCTAGCGAGCCTAGATCAGTCTAAGCCGAAGCCTGAGCCCGGAAACGGAGCACGTCAAACAGAATCAAACAGAAGGGTTCGAGGCGGAAGGGCTGCGCTGCTAGCGCTAGCCATGTGCGCTCACCAGCCTTGAAGAAGAGCAGACCGTGCTCCAGCAGGATCAAAGAGAATGCCGACCATCTGCCGTGCGTTTCATTCGCATCTCCAGTTCCCCACTCGGAATTCGGAGTTCCTAGAAGCCAACTCGACGCGTGCCATGGAAATGGTGTAAGCGATTCACAAAGCCGCACCTGTCTCCGGAGATGCCCAGCACTGCCACATTACACATCACCGAGACGATGGACAGCGCCTCGGCACGGCATTTCTGAGCTCGAGCTGCCGTAAGAAAAAATGCTGTTCTCTGGCCAACTTCGAAACGCCGTTAACGTTGAAGCATTTTGATAAACATGGCACGGCTGTCTACCTTTGCAGCTGGTGAAAAGGACTACCCAAAGCCAAGGTCCCGATTGAGCGCGCTGCCTCCAAGACCTCCACCCAGGTGTCTGAGATGATGCCGTCCGCCGGCGAGGGCGGTGCAAGCATGTTTACCTCAAAAGCCAGGCTCAATCACACTCGGCTCCCGTCCGGGAGCTGAATAGTGCCTGGAAAAGCAGCGCTGCATTGTCTATTCCCTTCCGGTTCAGCTTGAGTCTTCGTGCAGGGCCCGGGCATTGAGGAACTTGTAGGCATCTGTCTTCCTTCGTGCTTTTCAGGGAATTGGCAGTTCGCAATGAGGTGAGGCCATGCCGTGTTCTGAATCTGAGCAGTCCTGGAGACGAAGGTGTGCAGCAAGGCCAGCAGAGGACCCAAAGGAAAGGCGATCTCGGCGTTCGATGGGAGCCATCTCCACACTGAGGCGCTGGTTCTTAGGCCTCCCCACTGCGAAGGAGTTTGTGAGGGCGAAAAGCACCACCAGCTGCTGGTACTCCGCACAGAGGTCAGTTTTGTCCTTGGACCGCATTTGGACAGGCAGCTGCCGTGGTCGACTTCGAAATCGGAGTCACGGCAATCGAAGGGCACAGGCATGAGCTCCAGGCTAGGCTCAGCTGTCGGCCAACATCCTCTTGCAAGGAGGTTCCCTCAGCGAGTTCCAGGCACGGCTCAAAATGGCTCAAAGCAACTTCTTTGGCTATTCATGCTGGCAAGCGCCCCTGGGGCAAAGGACGTCACCCAGCACGGCGCTGGTGCCCATCCTCCGAAGCCTGGGCACAAAGTCCGTCACAGAGTCTCTTGCCAGGGGTTTGCGCCCGTTAGACCAGCGAGCCGTTCTTAGTGTCCTCTGGCCGCGAGAAGCTAAGCATAGCTAAGCTCCAGCAAGCACTTTAGCTCGTCTTGCTGTCATGCGCATGGGCGTAGATTTCAGGCGTCGTGGGCATGCTTACAATGGCTTGCATGCCAGTCTCGCCCAAGAGTACGGCGAGGAACTCAGCGCACGTTGGCTTCAAGGGAGCCTTGCTCGGGATCTTGGCCAAGCAGTGTTGCACTGGCGTCTAACCCCACACCCTGCCATCTATCTGCAGCTCACGTCTGCAGGCGCAGCCGTAGGGTGCAATCTTGGAGAGTTTCAGATTTCCTTCCTCTCCCTCCTCCTCTCCTCCTCTCCTCCTCCCTCCCCCGAATCCCAGCCCTTCCGTCTTTGGCCAAGGCGTTGGGCAGCCCGTCCTGGCCTCCTGCCACGCAGTGCTCGAAAGCGGATCTTGCAACTCTGCCCGCCTGCCGCCTTTCCATTTTTGCCTCGAAAAGGCACCAGTCCAGTCTCTGTACAGACCAAACAAAGCGCTCTAGGCATTCCCGGCCCAGCCTCGGCTGCTGGAACGGAGCCCTGATCAACACCCTCAGCCGTATGCATTTTCTCGCTCAGAATCCGCTCCTCGGCCCTGGAGCGCTGCCGCAACACCTGGCCCGAAATCAATCAGGCCATGCTACCTAGCCTGAAGCTGAAAATTTGTCGCCAGGCTCACAGGGATCAGAAGCTCCTGAGCCAGGGCCACCACCTGGACATCGAGACTCCGAGAGGCAAAGCATCGGAAGCATCGCTCGAAGCTCCGGGACTTCGCCTGCTTCACGGTCATGAACATCAGCAGCTGGGACCTGTGCTGCCGCTCCGCGAATCGGACTCTCCAGTCGGATATTTATCTGGATTCCTCTGGCCTGAGGTACTCGAGGTCTTGCATGCAAAACGCCACATAAAGGAACCAGCCTTGGTCGCAAAGTGCCAGTCTGGCCATGGTGCGCAACTTGGAAATGAATTCTCGAGGGCGTGACGACATGCCTTGAGTGTGAAGTCACTCTCAGCAGCTGACCCAAGTAGTTCACCAGCTGGAAGAACAAGGTCTGGCAGCATTCTCGCGGTGCAACTTGTGCCCAGTGCCCTTAAGGCCCCAAGTGGAATCGGACTCATCGCTTGCCCGTTCAGCTCATCGAGCACACCCAAAGCCCCCTTTTTTGTTTGTGGCCAGTGCTTCTAGTGCTTCCGGCCTTGGACATGAGGGACTTCAAGTGCTCTGCGAAAGAGACCTTGCAAGTATGAACCATGAGACCATGGTTTCTCCGGCGACTTACAGTTGGGAAGGGCTTCTTGCGAAGTTGGTGCCAGAAGGACATGCCAATATTCTGGTTGCTTCCCTGCATGCGCCCGGCAACTGGGCTACTCGCGTGGCGCTCCGATCTCACCAGGCGTCCCACCTGGGAGGTGTAGAGCCTCGCGCCCAACTCACACGCCAAACCTGAGACGTGCAACGCGTGCAACGCGCCTCTCCATCAAGGTGACAACTATGAGATACAGAAGGACCTGACGCGCAAAACCCCGCAAGCCGCGGGCCTTAAAGGCCGCGCCCGGTGAGCAAACATCTTGATTGAGATAAACCCCCGTTCAGTCTCGCAAAGTGAGTGGAACTGCAAAGCTGAACCGCGAAAGCAACACATCAAGCAGGCGGAATTTCTGGTGGCCCGGCTGGAGCATTCTGCACCAGGATGTTGTCTGACTCGCGCTCTGCCACCTGGTGGGCAGGTGGATGCGCCAGAATGTGAGCCCAACAATTGGTGGCTTGTCCGTCTCTTGCCCCATGAAGGACGAAGTTGACTCCAATTCCCAAGTTAAGTGAAGGGCACCAAATCTTCCAGCCGGACTGACCTTTTTGCACGTGGCAAAACCCCTGGCTTGCGGCCGGGAACACAAAAATGGGGCACATGTGCCCTTGCGGCTGCCAAAATGGTTCGCCGCCTGGCCGCCCTGTGCCGAGTCACCACGCACTACGTCTGGCGCCTGGCTCTTTGCTACCGCCCGGCGGCCAAAAGACTTGCGCATCCGAACAGCTACGACTTGAGCGACAGCTCCCCAGCTGCGAGGAATCTCACTTCGGGGAAGCGTTTCATTGGCAAATCGCCGTGATTCACTCCCGAGCCCGATGGCTTGATTCCTGGCAATGGGGTGAGGAGAGCCTCTGAACGGAGTGCGCAAGCCGTTGGTTCTCAAGGCAAAGGGCGCCAGAAAAAGCTGTCCTGTCTGACGCGTTTGCACCAAAAGACGAAGGAAGGAACCAGTACGTCAAACAGGTCAGACATATTTTCAGGTCTATCCATGCTCTATTTTGTGGTGGCAAACTTGGCGTCCTGCCGGCATGAGGAGGCGTCAACGCCATATGCTGTGAGCCTCCTGCAAAATTCGTATACTGCACGATGGAAACGGGTTTCTCTTGGACTTGCCGGACAAAGAGGTCGAATTGTCTGCAAGTCATCGAGAGGTGGACCAAGACTGCGGTGCTTACGACTCTGCCCACAACTAGTCGATTGTGCCATGGGGCGTGCAGGTGAATTCACTCCAAGCTTCAGCCAAATCGGGCATCCAAACATCCGAGTTGAAATTGAAATGTGAGCGGGAACAACACAACTTGAGTTCAACAGCTCATTGATTCAGACATCTCATTCGCGCTGCTTGGATGCCCCTCCCATGCCAGTCACTCGGCCGTCTCGGTGCGCCAGGCACGCTTTTACGGCGCCCGGCAAGATGTTCACTCCAGACCCGTACAGCAAAGCGTCAGGCTCTCCAGACCCGCTTTTGGAACCACGGGAATCTTTATATTCCAATTCGAAAGCATTTGAAATCCGAAGGGCTAGACTTTAGGGACTGGATTCACCTGCGCTTCCTGGCATGGCACACCTTCTCAAGAAGATAGAAGCAGGAAGCAACCACAAGAAGAGGCATCGCACCCAAAAGCTCCAAACCCTCTTTGCTTTTAGGCTGTGACCACACCAGAGCCCTTCGTGCATCTCTCCAAGACAGTACGAGATTTCCCGCAGTCAAGCAGCCAAAAGTCTCGCAAGTCTGCGACGCGAAACTTCCAGCGACGCGGCGAACATCTCGCAGCACTACACCCTACGAGCGGCATGGCACGGGAACTTGGCGATATGTGTTTTTCTTTTTACTTTTTCTTTTGTATGATTCAAAAGTCCCAATCAAAACCCGGCTGGAAGAACAGGTGCCAAACGCCATGTCAGCCAATATCAGGAATCACAAGGGGGCCGCTTGTACTGGTGATGATGTGGACAGAAATTACCCGGGTTTTGGTGTTCTTGTCTGTTGGCGAAGTTGTATCCGAAGCACGCTTGGATGCACCGTTGATGCTCCGTGCTCCCTGAGCCCGATACCGAAAGGATCGACTCAGCCCAAACTGGCTGAATAGCTGGTGTCAATGCCGAAAACATATCTGGCTTCAACACTCTGGCAATTCACAACTTATGATGGTCTCGAGCATCGTGCCATAATCAAGCACATCCTTTCAGCATCGTATGACAAAACGCGCGTAGGCTACAAAGTTGATCTGTGAGGCACTGCAGCAGTTTGACTAATGCAGCATGCTGCATGCACACTTCTTTCAAAATCAAGTAGCGTCCTTTCCACAAGCTTGCCACTGGTGCTTCACGTGTTGGATCAGCAGGCGGTCATGATCCGCATTGCAGCAGTCCGCAAATTTCCAACACCTTTGCAGAGCAACACCCCAGCCAGTTCCCAGTACTTGACCGGGCAATGCTGCCAAGCAAAATCCAGATCAAGCTGTCACATAAACTTCGCCTGAGCTGTACATTCTCAGTTCCACAAACATTTTCGGAAAACGAGAGGTGGGATGGCTGGCATACGCATGGGGAAAGGACCCCTCAACTCGCATAGTCAATCAACAAGGATCAACACGGACCTGCCATCCCTCTCTCGAGCGGCCCTCTGCTCAAAGCTGGCTGAGGCCGGGTGGGGCCTTCACCTCACAGGCTGAATCGCTCAAAGCCAAAGCTTCAGAGTCAGAACCTACTTGCAACCGTTGTCACAGTTATCTTCATACTTGTCAACGAAACCGCAACGCCAAGGAACCGTCTTCACCGGCTTGTCAAGGCTGAGATTCGGCACCTGGCGAACGCTCAAACCCGAGCTCCCCGACCTGCGTCGCGGCGTCGCGCTGGGCCGCCTTGAGCCCAAGCTCGAAGACCAGCGCATCAAAGCGGGCACTGCCCAGCACAGACTTCCTAAGGGGAATCTGGCTCCGTTGCCAGCGCTTGCCGGAAAAAAAACTTCTTTAAAACACTTTGGACCAAGTGATTCACAGAAGCACATAAGTCCTTCTTTCAACTTTCAACTTACGATCTCTCCGTGCCACCTTTTGGCAACCCAAGAGTCGCCACCCGCAGCGGAGGCTGTGTGATCTTGAGCCTCATGCAAGAAAAGCAGGAGCTATGACTCGACGTTTCTGGCGAAATCTGAGACAATCTTCGCAAATGCCAGCTCAGCCCCGTGCCCTCGACCGTGGTGGTTTCGCAATGTCTCCTGGCGGCGCACACACACACACACACAGGGCTTGCTTACTTTCTCAAAGGAAGCTCAGACTCAGCAGCTAAGCATGTTTGAGAAAGCAAAGGGCTCCTCCACGCGCTCGCGCTGGCGTGGACGTGCGCGGGCATAAGAACTCAACTGGACGGTGAGGCAGAACTCATCCATGGTAACGCCACGTTCCTGCTGCCACAAACACAATTCACACGGAAGCACACTGGCCACATCGCTATCACAAACATAACGAACAACAGCTATCTGTCTGCTGTGCAGAATGCATGGGACACGTTTTATTCGATATTTGAATCTGGTGTCGGGGAGAAGTGAGCTCTGCGGGTCCTCCATTTCACTGAAGATGCGTTCCACCTCTGTAAAAGCGCCCTGCTGAGCGTAGCCCTGATCGGGGATTCTGTCCCGCGCTCTCTCTATGCGGTCTGGAGGTCCCCAAAGTCCGCTATCAATCCCCTCCTGGAAACCTGCCGATTCCCATCCTTTCACCTTGATCCTTCGCGGTTGAAAGGTAACAAACATTGAAACGAAACAAAAACAAAGGAAACCATCAAGCTCCGTGCTCAGACCCTGCCTGTGCAGCTGAAGTGAAGGACTGCCGCGTCGGCCGCAGCTCAGCACGCGCTGCAGGGGGGAGCTCGAGGAATGCGGAACACATCGGAAAATACACAATACACAAACGGGTGTGGCTCAAAAATAAAACAGGAGGGGCAAACCGCAGGTTTTGGTCCATGTTTCCCACTTACCAGGGTTCCATTTTGGTACCGGGTTTTTGAGCCACAAAACTCGATCGCGGCTCTGAAGTCTGAAGCAACCGCGCCTGCCAAACGCCCCAGCCAGTACTCTGCCTGCTTGGCTTGTCCCGCCTGAGCTCAGAATGCGAAAGGAACTTCCGCATGCAAGTCATCCTTAAAGTTTCCAGAGCTCTCAGTCAGAAAGCTCCAAGGAGTCATTTGAAGTGCCGGCCTTGGAGCATGCATCGATGACGTTGTTGAAGCAAACCTCGCAGATGGGGGGCAGTTTTCGCGCGCCACGCACCAAGGACACAAAGACTTGCCAGGCATTGTGGCATGCCAAGATTCCACTAGCCACTCCAAGAAGTCTAAAGGAGTCTAAAGGCAGGCCTCCGTTGGAGCGACGTTGCCTTGGCACATCTTCTCCAGCCAGCGCTCTGCACGCCTCGCGGAGTGGAGGATTTCCCGAGACTCCCCACCGACGAGGTCCGCGCTTGAAGTCGCCAGCTTTTGCGCAGGTGTTGAGCATCGCGCTGAAGGTCACGGCATTCGCCTGAGCAAAACTCAAGGCCTGAGAACTCAAAAAGGGCTGGGGCAAAGATACGCAAATTCAACGTGAGAGTCCGGAAGTCCTGCCTCAATTCCGGCAGCTTGCATCGTCTCAAACCACCTGAGGTGGCCCATCGCAAGCTCTCTGTCTTGCAACCGGCGCAAGGGATCTAGAGACGCCCATGCGAGCACTCACAAACCTGTGCTCATGTTCCTTGTTTGCCGCCTCTCACTTTTCGTCCTCATTGCCACCCAAGCTCTCCCAATCGGCCTCTCTGCGCGGTTGATGTCCCCGGCCTTCACACAAGCGTTGATCAAGGCCTGAGAGTGCAGTCTTTGCGACCGCGCTTGGTTCTGGGTTGCCACGACAAGCCGCTCTTACAAAGGGTGCTCTAAGTCCTTATGTAAAGGGGGCTAATGACCATATGGAGAATATCCAGACTGATTTTGCCAACAAACATGTGGCTGATTGTCGAGTCTGTTCACAAGAAGAAGCAGCAAGAGTTCAAGCCTCTGTGCACGATGGCCCAGATTTGAGTGTTGCTCGACGCATTACCATGTACACTTGCGTTGTTTTGCATATCGTACTCACTTTGTGTGTGTGGGTGCTTGATGTTGCTTGGGTGATTTCGTGCAATGTTCTTGTTGTGGGTTTTGCAAGAGTTCGGGGGACATGTGCTTCCTTTGAGTTGCACACCCGAAACACTTCGTTACTCCACTTGCCATAACACCCCCCGCGAAAGACAACAAAGCTAACAGCATGGTTGCAACAGCTCGTAGTAGCGAGCTGTTACTTCGCTAAAACATGGCAAAGCGGTTCGGCTTTCCGGCAAAGCGCACTTCGCCACTTTAACCCTCGACAAAGCTGCAGTGTAGGTCACCACGTTCGCCTCAACCTTCTTGGTCTCCATCATCTCCACCACCTTCTCCGCAGCCTGCGTGCTCACAACTCGGAACGCCGAGAACGTTTTTTGCTATTAAACTCTCAACCAAGTTCCGTCTTGCACCTCGCCTTGATGTTGCCCTCCTTGGCGTAGGCATGCAGCACCGTGGTGTAGCTCACCACGCTGGGCTCCAGGCCCATCTGAAAACACAACCGCAAACACCCAGAGACAGCGAGTCCGAGACAACCGTCCTCTGATCCAAATCGGAGTTAAACCTCACGTCCGGCCTGCAGCATCCTCTCCAGCCAGTCCTCCGCACGGTGCACCTCACCGGCCTTCACGCAGGCGTCGATGAGCGCGTTGAAGCCAATGACGTCGGGCCCTGAATGGAGTGCCATGAGTATTCATGGCCCGCAGATTTCTTGGCACTCTGGCAGGATCATTTTGGTCATTTTGGTTTCGCCCTGGGCTCCCGGACGAGTCTGCCCGCGCGTCAAGATCATCTCGAACCTTGCGGAAAGGTCTTTGGCAAAGCTCAAGCGCGCCAGTTTCCGACTTCTTTCTGGTTTCCTCTCGAAATGCGGCCAAGGCACATGGCCTCCGCCTTGCGTGGCTGTCCAGCACGGGCAAAGCTGTGCACAGCGGCACCGAGAGTGACCACGTCCGGCTCGATGCGGTGCCTAGGCAAGGCCTTCCCCAGTGAACTTGATGGTTTTTTAAAATGGAAGGCATCTGGCCACATTGGGACTGGGACAGAGGATTCGCAGCTTGATAGCTTTAACCGAGAAACTGTCTCTTGAGGCAATGCTATCAACAGGCGGAACCTAGCCGCTCGCGTTGCTGCGCGAGCGGGGCATGAATAGCTATGCTTATAATCTTTGCCAATCTTCAAGTCTGCTGAATGCTGACATCAAGCCGCTGGTGTGAAGCATTTGCAGAACACAAGGATCCGACGCCCCAACTTGAGGCGCCGGCTCGCACATGAACCGCACCAAGCGCTCGGTGGCCACGGTATTTCCCTGTCGGGCGTAACAGCTGATGACCTGGGAGCAGCTTGTGACATGCATGTGGCGCATGTGCGTTGTCCGGAAGCAAAGACACACAACACACCACAACACACAACACACAACACACAACACACAACACACAACACGCAACACGCAACACGCAACACGCAACACGCACACCACACACAACACACAACACACAAAAAACACACAACAAACACACAACACACAACACACCAACACACCAACACACAACACACGACACACCAACACACCAACACACCAACACACCAACACACAACACACAACACACAATACACAACACACAACACACAACACACACACACAGAACACACAACACACAACACACACCACACCCCACACACCACACACCACAGACCACAGACCACACACCACACACAACACACAACACACAACACGCAACACACACACACACCAAACACAACACACAACACACAACACACAACACACAGCACACAGCACACAACACACAAAAACACACAACAAACACACAACACACAACACACCAACACACCAACGCACAACACACAACACACCAACACACCAACACACCAACACACAACGCACAACACACAACACACGACACACCACACACGGACACACGACACACGACACACACATCACACAACACACCACACAACACACCACACAACACACAACACACAACACACCACACACGACACACGACACACGGACACACGACACACGACTCACGACACACAACACACAACACACAGCACACAACACACCACACACAACACACACCACACGACACACGACACACGACACACGACTCACGACACACAACACCCAACACACAACACACACACACAACACACACGCAACACACACACAACACACAACACGCAACACACACAACACACAACACACCAACACACAACACACAAAAAACGACAAAGACACAAGACACACGACGCACGACGCACGACACACAACACACAACACACAACACACAACACCACACACACACACCACACACCACACACCACACACCACACACCACGCACAACACACAACACACAACACACAACACACACACACACCACACACACACACACCACGCACAACACACACCACACAACACAAACCACACACCACACACCACACAACACACACACACACATACACACAACACACAACACACAACACACAACACACAACACACAAGACACAAGACACACACACCACACACCACACACCGCACACCACACACAACACACAACACACACACACACCACACACCAAACACCAAACACACAACACACAACACACAACACACAACACACAATACACACACACAAGACACACCACACACCACACACCACACACCACACACAACACACAACACACACACACACACACCACACACCAAACACCACACACACAACACAACACACAACACACACAATACACACACACAACACACACCACACCCCACACACCACACACAACACACAACACACACACACACCACACACAAACGCACACCACACACAACACACACCACATAACACACAACACACACACAAAACACACGCCACACACACCACACATAACACACAACACACAACACACACACACACCACACACACCACACACCACACACCACACACCACACACCACACACAACACACCACACAACACACAACACACACACCACACACAATACACAACACACAACACACAACACACCACACACCACACACAACACACAACACACACACACCACACACCACACACAACACACAACACACAACACACACCACACCACACACAAAACACAACACCCACTACACACCACACACCACACACAACACACACACACACCACACAACACACACCACACACAACACACAACACACACACCACACAACCCAAACCACACACCACACACCACACACCACACACCCGACAACACACACACACACACACCACACACCACACACCACACACCACACACCACACACAACACACCAAACAACACACAACACACACACGACACACGCACAACACACGCAACACACACGCAACACACACACAACACACACGACACACACACACATACAACACACACACAACACACAACACGCAACACACACACACACACAACACACAAAATACAACACACAAAACACAACACACACGCAACACACACACAACACACAACACGCAACACACACAACACACAACGCGCAACACACAAAACACAACACACAAGACACACCACACACAACACACCACACACAACACACACCACACCACACACACCACACACAACACACAACACACACCACACACAACACACCACACAACACACACACACACCACCCACCACACAACACACCACACACCACACACCAAACACACCACACACCACACACAACACACACCACACAACAAACACAACATGCAACACACACAACACACAACACACAACACACACAACAAACACCACACAACACACAACACACAACACACACACACAACACACAACACACAACACACAACACACACCACACCACACACAACACACAACACACACACACACCACACACCACACACAACACACAACACACAACACACACCACACCACACACAAAACACAACACCCACTACACACCACACACAACACACAACACACAACACACACCACACACACCACACAACACACAACACACACCACACCACACACACAGCACGCAACACACCACACACACAGCACGCAACACACACAACACACAACACATGACACACAACACACAACACACAACACACGACACACCACACACGGACACACGACAAACGACACACAACACACCACATACCACACAACACAAAACACACAACACACGACACACAACACACAACACACAACACACGACACACCACACACGGACACACGACACACGACACACAACACACACAACATACAACACACAAAGCACAACACACACGCAACACACACACAACACACAACACACACAACACACAACACGCAACACGCAACACACACCACACACAACACACACCACACACAACACACACCACACCACACACAACACACAACACACACCACACACCGCACACACAACACACAACGCACAACGCACACCACACCACACACAACACACAACACACACCACACACCACACACAACACACAACACACACCACACACCACACAACACACACCACACACCACACACAACACACAACACACACCACACACCACACACAACACACACCACACACCACACACCACACACAACACACAACACACACACACACACCACACACAACACAACACACACCACACACCACACACACACACACACCACACCACACACAACACAACACACACCACACACCACACACAACACACAACACACACCACACACCACACACAACACACACCACACCCCACACACCACACGCAACACACAACACACACCACACACCACACACCATATAACACACAACACACACCACGCCCGAACCGCGAAAGTTGCGATGCTCGCAACAAGACCTGCCATGCCCTTCGATGGCTTCGAGCTGCTGCGTTGAAGTTGGAGGACTCCCGCAGCTGGCCGCGCTCCACGAGGAAGCAAAGCCACTTCTCCGCCACCGCGGCCTCGCCAAAGGGCTCGAAACTCCGCAAACTCCGGGCTGCGGACAATCCGCCACAAGTCTGGTCCGATCGAGCCGCAAACAGCAAGCTATTCCTTCCTTTTTTGCAGTCCCCGTCACTAGGAGGAAAGGGAGACTGCAAAGCACTGCCCGGTCACAAGACACATAGGTACTATGCCCTCTTACAACCCCCGCCCCCTCCGGCGAAACCCCGCAGCAAGTCACGTTCGGAGCTTCCCAAACCATCGCGCTCGCCTGTGAGAAGCGGAGGCCATTGCTGATGAGGCTGCTGATGCAGAGGCTCTCCGTAGCTGCGCCTGGCAGATCTACTTGAGCTAAGCATCTCCAAGTTTTCAAGACACGACCAAGGGAGTCACAACTAAACCTGGTAGCCTGGTGTACCCAATGTCAAGAGCAACACATTGCGAGCTATGGGAGTCACAATCACCTTGAAGCGCGGCTGGGAGGACCAAGGCCCACGGCCGCCTCCAACCAGCGCTCGCCCGCCGCGAGATCCTCGGGGAGAAACTCCCAAGCTCCGCAAGCCGGAGCAAACACGAAGACGGGAAAGGCAGAAAACGTCTTGGAAGGAAGGGCTTGGCACTGGCACCCTAGCGGCCTCCGCCTGAAGGCAGCTCTTGATGATCTGGTTGAAGGCATTGCAGTCCAAGCTGAACTCCCCCGCCTAGCCAAATCCAAACGACTGTATCCTCAATGTGTTGCTCCCATAGCTGAAAGATCCGAAAGCTTTAGGGGTAACCTCCAAAATAGCTTGGGGTACGCAGCTTGGGGTGCTGGCGCGGGGTCTGTTTTGGGGGGCCTGGTGACGTCACGGGCGGATTTTTGATAGATGGTGCTAGGGGGCATGCAGTGTGGGGTGCTGTTTTGGGATGCAATTTGGGGTGCTGTTTGAGGTGCGCATTTTGTGCGAAATTGACGGGAGGGGTTCCGGGGGGGTGCTGTAGAGGTGCTGGTGTGCAATCATCGGCCTGGTTTCTCGCTATCTGGGTCTGTGCTGGTGTATTGTACGAGTACACTTGTGTATAGAAAGGCACGCATATCAAAACCCGTGCGCAGCATACGTTGCATATTCCAAACCACATGAATCCAAATGCAACACAATCAGATGCATAGGCTGAAGCTGCGATTCAAAACACAAGTGCAAACCTGCTTCTTTCTTGATTCAGCTTGTGCGTGTTTCAGGCCTTGACTCGTGCGAGGTAGCTGTCGGCCCTTGAGCTGCCTGCCGCTTTCCAGGCGGAGATCACCTGATCGCCATGGACGCGGACGCGGCGGGCGCTGCTCGCGTTTCGGCCGTCTTCCCCCGTCGGACATGGCCATGGGGCAGTGGCCCATGGCTCCATTTTGAGGATTTTGCCAACCTATTTTGATGTTCACCAGCGGTTTCCTGGGTTTTGACCCACCACATGCGGCCAGGTGGCAGTGCCGAGGGAGTTTGGATCGGGCGTCACGTGCACGAGCATGCCTGGGCAACGTGGCGTTTTGCAAGGGCTGACACATTGGCTCTGCTCTGAATGATGTAAACAAGTGGACGTGTTGAGTTTAAACTTTGCCGCAGGTGGGAGCACGCTTCACAGCAAACCAATGCCTCTCCCACAATTTGAACCATGTGGCCTCAGGGCTTCCTGGCCCCGTGCCATGGGACCCCTGCTAAAGCACCTGTGCTCTGTTAGATTAATTATTAGACGATGCCTTCTTCAGGGTCCGTGCCAAATCCGGTCGGGTACGCTCAGATCCGGGTCGGAGTGGTGTGGGGCCACGCCAACAAGTGCAGAGATGCTGCACAAATTGGCATCGTTGCGATTTTGTTTTGGCTATTGAATCACGCAGAGCTAAACGCAGCCTTGCTTACCGGCAGACCAACCGTTGCATAATTTTTAGTTCACACTTGCAAGTGTGCTTTGGCTGTTGACATCATGCAAAGCTGGAACCAGCTTGTTCAGCAGAAGACAGGATGTAATGAAACGCATCCCTTGACTTTTCCTTGCGAACCTGCATGCAAGAACATGGAGACTGGACACGGTGTCAAGCATAATCGAGGAACCATGAGAGGGAAAGAAGGGTTTCCAACACCACGGCAACGGACATCGCCGTTTGGATTTAAAAGGTCACTGCCGGCGAAACATATTTCCGAACAAACTGAAGCATGGCTTGACCCTCGCACTGAAAAGGATTGAGAAGGCCCATTGGATGATTGGCACGTACCAATGGGTTTCAGCCACATGGGCATCTGCCATTCCGCCAGGTCACGCAGGGGGAAAAACAAGCATCGAATCCTTGGCACCTTCCCCTTTGTGCCATCTTCAGGCTTGGTCTATGCAAATGCAAGCTCAAACACGCTTGAACCGACCTTTTCAGCCCTCCATTCCTGACCAAGTGTGAAATATCTTTGGGACTTATATGAAGCATCGGCAGGACACGGGTACCAACACTCTCACCTACCTCCTGCTTTGCTTTTGTTTCAGCAAGGGGGCTGTCACAAACAAAACCTGTGGCCATTACATCACGCACAAGTCATGTAGAGCTTCATTCCGCCAATGGCAAAAGCAGTTTTCAGCGAGCTACTTCACCTCTAGAGTTCAAGCCAAGCCTCGCTTCAACCACTTGTCTGCATGATCTGGCTGACCTCGGCCACAACCCAGGCTGCGCACGACTCCCAATAAGCTTCGACATGCGGTTGGTTGCCTCTCTCGTGCTGCTGAAGCTTTTGCAGGCAGCCAATCATGCACCAAACAAACAATCATGCACAAAAAAGCAACAATGCCACACACTAGGGGGGATGAATCCCATCAATCCTGATGAAATCATACCCCCCAGGTTTGACAATACTTTGCGTGCTGCAAAGCCCGTCAAGAATACGCCTTGTCTTGACATTCCGGGTCTGAATGTGGCTTGGAGCCTGTGCAATTTGTTACCTGACAAGGGATAACTTCGCTGCATGTCAGCCAGTTGTTCCCATTTTCTATTTGTCTGCAGCACGTTTGCTGTGGTTAATCTATGCTGATAGCTGCAATGGTCGCAGTGAACATCCTATCTTGACTAATGAACATTTCAGAAAACCTCACAGGCTCCTGCTTGCTATACTCCTTGGCTTTCTCATTTCTATCACACTACCAGCAACACACACTTATCGAGCATCAACTTTATGAATACCTGGAAACAGGTGAACAGTGTCCCAAGCAATTTCAGCAACCGGAGTCCGAGATCCGCAAGAGACTTGAGGCTCCACACGCAAGCGGGCACAGGCACCGATGGCGCTGTTGAAGAGATGGCTCTCCAAGGCCACCTTGCGGATTCGAAGTCGCTGGCGGTGTTTGTTTCCGTTTGCGGCTGGAGGCATGAGAGAGCCCCAAAGCGAAAACCCCGCCCACTGGAGGAGCTTGGGACCTCCAAAATTCCGCGAGTCAGGGGAAAAGATTGAAGGGGAACACGCGTCGATTTGGCAGCACCCAACTCTGAGAAAGCTGCGCGCCCTACAAAAGGTCGTCGCGCAATGTCCAAGCTCTGCGCAAACGAGGTAACAGCTGGAAACAAAGGAACCCCACCTTCATCCTGGGTAAGTTTGTTTCAAAAGAGTTCGCTAGAATATGCACAGAAAAATGGTGGGGGGGGGTGCTGTACAAAGGAGGGTCTCTTGCAGTTTCTTCTTGAAACACGAAGAAGCAAAACCTGATGTTTGAGGGAGGGTGTATCAGCGGGTCAAGATATCTCTCCAAACCTGTCAAGCTGGAATCTTTTTGCAAGTCAAGCATGACACTGGTGGCACTTTCTCCTTAGCCAGCTTCGCTTCAACTTGCCGTTGGGGCATGGGCCGCACTTGCGAGCAGTCGGACTTCAGCTTCGCTTCACATTGCCATGCGGACACGGGCCGCCCTTCAAGCAGTCACGCTTCAAATTTGCCGTGTTGACATGCCTTGCATTGAAGGCAATATCGCTTCTCCTTGCCGTGCGGCTGCCCGCATGGGAAAGAGAAGAGGTGCTGCCGACAATGCAGCGCGTGTCCACACGGAAAGGCAAAGGCCTGCTGCGGGCTGCCGGAGCACTGCACGCAGTTTCTCACTATCTTCCCATGAGGGCAAGGGCGGCGCTGGTCGCAGTTCGGCTTCACTTTGCCGCAGATGCGACAAGACTGCAAGTCATGCTCGCATCTCTTTCTTTTCCCACGCCTGCCTCGATTGACTTCTGTGTCAAGGCATTGGCCTGTATCCAGGCACCAGTCCCAGTTTGCGAGGACGGGCTTGCACATCTGCACGTATTGACAGCTCGCTGTGAGAGGAGCAGTTGAGCGCTGTCTCGCCTTTGCATCCAGGCGCCGAGGCAGCCGCAGCACGGTGCAGAATCTTCTCTGTATGGCCCTCCGCATTGAATGCACTGCCTTAACTTATCTTCCTGCGGCATTGCGCCGATCCCAAGTCTGGTGGGACGAGCTCGTCGATTTGGCCAGGCAACGCTCCCGAGGAGTCAACGCCAGCGCAAGTGTAACACACCGGCCACTGAGAGCCCATTGTGATTCTGTGTAGTCGCCTCATGTCGCCTCCTTTGGAAGCCCAGCCAAGCCACGTGAAAGGCAGCTTCTCCACTTTCGCCCTGTCCATCTGCTGGCTTTGCAGCTCGTAGCGATGCAGAACAACTTCGGCTCGCTTCTCTTGAAAACGCCTGGCGTGATGCCTGACTCTCGCATCTTCCACCGACACAACAGCAGCCATGCAAGCCACTGAGCTAAGGCTATCAGCCATTTGCGCAAATCAGAGGGATTCTAGAATCAAGCGATACACGGGACCATGGCAATATGTGCAAGCAGGGACATAGGCTTGTGCCAAGAATGGCCACAACCCATGTCTTCCCACAGAAACCGTAAAGTCGCTCATTTCGTAGATTCTGAGATGGATGGGGCCAAGAACAGAGGGTCGCCTTGAGTTGGACAGGGAAACCGCACATCGGGGCTCCGTTGGCTGGAAACACCCTGCTTTGGGCCAGCCACCTTGCTGGTGCTCAGTAGGCAATGACCCAGGGTGTTGGGAATGAACCTAGGATTCCCTTGAACCAGATTGAATTTAAAGGGGTCTTTCGATTTCTTATTCGCTGAGCACCAGCAAGCCAAGGAGCAAGTGGATTGTAATAATTGTCAGGGTCAGTTTAACCCAGTTGAAGCAAAACTGGGGTCCTCAAAGATCCCCTTGCAACATTGAGGTCCTATGGCGCAGACTTCACTAAGTTCCACTCAACCATGGCCATGGCAACACGACTCACGAAGAGCGTCAAGGCTTGATTCGCGTGGAAGTCGAACAGTTTCGTGTGCGGATGGGAGCAACCTCTCTAGATTTGGCCAGGGAGCGTTTGCAGCGAGCGCGCGCTGCATCCAGTACTCCACTTGCTCCACTGAGCTGGCATGCCTGGGTCGGTTGCCATGCTCAGCAAAGGCTGAGACTCAAGCACCAAACCGGCTCCAGCCTTGGCCAAGGGTGGCTCCGCCGCGGAAAGCAATGCTAAACCAAGAGGCCCCTTGCCTGCTCACTGCCCTGTCGTTACGGTTCTCTCATCTTCCCAGAGTTTCATGATCTCATGTACCGGCACTGAGTGTTTTCCATGATGGGTGATGCTCAGCTTCCTTTTAAGCATTCCCTTGAAACAGTGAAAGAAGGTTACACATGTCTGTACGTGTACATATGATATGTATATGTATGTGAAACATACACACCTATATATATATATATATATGTACACGACATATTACATGTTTGTACGAAGGGTCCGCACTTCCCCTCGCGCCTCTCGCTCCGCAACAGCGCGGCGAGGCCGAACAGCCAGTGGCGGCCACTCACGGCCCGCAGCAGCCGCAGCAGCTCCTGTCCGAGCGACGCGACGCGACCGAGCGACACGGCGACGCGCCAAGGCCTTACCTCCCTGCGGAAGCGCGGAGGCGTGAAATGGCGGTGGGTCAAACGCCCCGGACCCCCTGTGAACATCAACCAATCCAACCACTATAGACTAACATGGGTGGTGAATTCACCTGCCCCAAAATGGGATACCATTGGTCTTGACCAGCCAAATATCCATCTTCCCAAGGCCTCAGATGTCTGCTGCTTTCGAATGCTGCATCCCTCTTGGATGACATCACGCTGGCGCACTGGCGCAAACTTTTACTAAACGGGGGCATTGCTGGACTGCGTCGCACAGCTGTGTCGAACGCCAGGCCTCAATCTTCGGGTCCGATGGTTCGATGCAGCGCTGGAAGACAGCCACCAGGCCAGACCCGATCTGAGGCTGGGCGAATCGCAACAGCGATGAACCAGGCGCCTCTTCGTGAAGCGAACCACTCAATGAACACCGTAAGAAAGGTGCAGGGAATGAACGAAAAAAACAGGAAACACCCTGAGCATGAAGAGACGCCGGGGAAACTGAGCAGAAACTTGCAAGTGCTTCCTGAAAGTCAAGGTGCACGCGAGCAATAGCTGTCCACTTGCCTGTGACAATCTGCCTCACAGGACCTCAGCCTCAGTGCAACCAAGGAGCCACGGCCACCGGACTGTTCAGGGACTTCATCACAAGCTCCTCAACCTGGCGCGACGGGCGCCCTTACAAGCCTGAACAAACACCCAAAGCTCAAGGTCAAAAGGCGCGCTCGCATCTAGTGGCAAGCTTTGGTACGGCGCTAACGCCGATCAGACACCCTTGGCTTGTCTCCCTTTCTGGCCTCGCTGAGGCGAGAGTCCTTCAGCAAGCTGTCGACCACCAACTGCGCGTTAGACTTGCATCTCTCAATGCCACAAAACATTTTTTCTCCATAGGCAAAGACTTCCCAAACTTCAGAACCTCCTCTCTGACATACTCATAACCAGCTAACCAACCACTTCGCGCACCGAGCGCTAGGCCGAAGGCCCTAGGGCCCTGGGCCCTCGGCCTGGAAGCTCTTGGGCGCAACTTGCAGCGACTGCAGCCAGCGGCCGGCGCGGGCGGCGTCCACCTCTGAGCAGGCCTCAAGAAGAGAGCGAGCACCGAGCGGTCGACAGCCGCGAGCCGCTCACCCAGTAAAAGGGTCTAGAAATCTGCAAAGAATTTTCAGAAGGCGGAACTCCGCGGCAATTTCTGGCAAGGGGTTTGTCCCTTACTAACCGAGTCATCTACCCAAATCGGTTTTGAGCACGTGGCTCACACCAACTTGCGAGGCTGGGACTTCGATTGAGCGGCTGAGAGAATGGTGTGTGCCGCCGGGCCAGATACATCCGACCTGCGGTGTGCAAATTTGGCCCAGTGGCTTCCAGTGGCATTGCGAGGCATCTCAAAATCACATGTGAAGATCGCCTACCGAAGTTGGAGAAATCTCTGAACCGAATCCAAAATCACATGTGAAGAATTAATTGCCCGAAGTTGGAGAAATCCTCTGAACCGCATAGAGCTTCGCAGCTCGCTTGCCTTGCCAGCTGACGGAAGTGAAGCTCGGCGGCTTCAAAGTCACGGTCACGGCATGCGGCAGCGATGAAAGTCACCTCCAGTGGAAGTCTCAGCGAGTCAGAAATTCCCACAGCAAGCTGTGCTTTTGGGCTTCTGAAGTATACAACCCCAGGGCGAACTTTCCAGCCTCAGCTTGCAAGTCCGGAAGTGCAGCTCGCCTTGCCGAGTGAGCCACCAAAGATCGCATGAAACTCTGGATTCCAAACGCTGCAATATCCATCCCACAGATCTGCCACTCCCTGTCCCTTTCTCCGACATGGACAAAAAGTGCCGCAGCAAGTCCAACAATTCTATTCATACACAAACAAGCATCATATGGCTGTGGGTCAAAATCCCGTACCCCCAGTGAACATCCCAATCCCCACTAAAATAGACTAAAATGGGCGGTGCACCTACTCCAAAATGGTACCATTGGTCTTGACCCACAGCCATATGGCAGCTGACTGAACTCCGTGCCAGCTTCTCAAAGCATAAATCAACTTCCGGGAGCTTTATCGCGGAGCTTTTGTGCGGCTATCGCAAAACTTTCGCCAACAAACAACACACAAGGACCTTTCGGACGACTCCCCCATGTGTTGTCCACCCCTTTCCTAGCTGTTGCCTGAGCTTGGCTCAAGGTTTCGCACAATCCGATCCGTCTCCATGCCTTGACTTCACCGGCGAGGCTGGGACCTGAACAAAAAAAAGAGCTGCGCCAACTAGTGTTGAACATATAATTATTTCACCGAATCTCACCCAATCTGATCCGCAAGCTCAGCTGATCGCTTTGGTCTGGCACTTGCCAAACGCAAACCCTGGAGCCCAATTTGCCAAACGGATCTGCACTCCATAGGGGTCATTATTTTGACGGTTTCTGGGGGTCAAGGTCAGAACATGGTTGGTTTCTTCCCTTCAACGCACTGAACGGGGGTGACTTTGATCATGGCAAAATGAGGCCAGCTCAAGTGTCCTGGGTCCCGGCCTTCGGCTTCGGGCGGGCTGCCACAGCCATACCCACCGTGGCGAGCGCGCATAGGCTCAGCTCCCAAAAACACGAGGATGCCTCCTGCGAAAGGAAGCCAGTCAAACCTCCCCGGGTTTTGCGAGCTATACATTTGGGTTGGGCAAATGTGGTTGCTCACGCTTTCAACTGCCAATCTTCCAACATGTGCTTGCTCACACATGGCACTCCTCAACGAAAACCAGCCCGTCAATCCATCCTCAGCCACACGGGTGATCTACACATGGGGAGGCTTACATCTAAAAGGTCTTGTTGAGTCGTCTTCCTGAGACGTGCCTAGAAAGCATCGGCCAGCCAGTGCATTCCCATTCTGATCCCTCGGCGTTCACAATCGAAAGTAGGGTGCGGCTCAAAATCAATCAGTTGGGGTTACGCGGGTGTTCGTCTTTGGTTCCATTTGCCAAGGGTGCCATTTTGGTCTCCATGTTTGTGAGCCACAGCCAGTACTTGCGAAGGCACGGAGGACAAGGCCCACCAGGATGACCGAGCCAATGAAGAGCACCAAAGGCCAAAGTGCTCCCTTCTGCAAGAAGGTGTCGATTGCATACTGCTTCCGTGCCTGCGATTTGACCATCTTACATTTGGGTAGTGAACTGTATTTTCCCCTCATCTCCTCAAAATGAACCGTGTGCCAATGATGTCGTCAGCCCTCATGGAGCTGCGCTTGAAGCACTACCTTAAGTTGCATGGCGACCGCGACTCGATTCCCGCCTTCTGGCAAGACCTTCGAGGCACGTGGTCGTAGTTATGCATCATCGTCGAATCGTTTGCACTGGGAAGCTGTGAAGTGCCTCACTGCCATAACTTTGCGCAAATCCCTCGAGTGTTGGCGCGGACATGTTGCCAAATGACTCGCACGCAAACTCTTGGCTTCTGCAAATGATTCCCACGAAAACTTGCAGATCTCCCTCTAGGTCACCTTTTCGCATTTTAATGCTCCAACGCATGAATCCCATCTGCTCGCCGCAGATTCATGCTAGTGAATAGTTTCCCGGCACCAGACCCACAAGCCTTGCTTTCAATGCCACAGTGTTTGTATGGATGATTTTTCCTGACCCTGCGATCTTGAACTGTGCCGAGGTGCTTCTGAGCCAAGCCGTTGGACAGGACTAGTCCTCAGTGTCAGCCCATGGCCCATGTCTTGACGACCTCCAGTGCGGCTTAATTCAGCAAAGGTGCCGTGAGCTTGTTCAGTCGCTTGCGCGATGTGGGAAGGATTGTTCCCACTTGCTTTGAGGATAGAGAATAGCTGCGGAGGGAGCGGGAATGGATGTCCTTGACAAGTCGACATCTGAAAACGATGATTCACTTGCTCGACACGATCGTGGGGGAGCTTTTAGTCTAGCTGAAAGATCCGCATCTCAACTCGACAAGGCGACCCGAATGCGCCCATCGGCACCGCTAAAGTCGAAACCAAACTGCACGTCGCATCTGGGTCAACTGGGATACAGAGGGCAAAACTCCTCGTTAACCTTCGGTGCCAGTTTCAAGTTTGCACTTGATGGACTGAGCGGAACTGAACACGGAATCCTCACTGGCTTAGTCCATTGCCCTTGCATCGCATCTCAAGGCGAGCATGGAGAATGCCATGTCTCAAACTCAGCGCGCATCGGAAGGTCGTGCGGTCTCAATCCGACCTCTCCCAGGCGCAGCAGCAGGAAGATGACGCCGCTGATGGTGGCGGCCAAGCAGCTCATGGCTACCACCTGGTTCGCCCTCTCTGGCACCAATTCCACACATATCGCTGTCCATTCGTGTATCTGTGCATTCCTGTTCCGGCCCATGCACCATGAATGGCATGCAATGACGTCCACCCTGCAAATGGCGATGAGTTGCACCAGTCTAGCAGCCTTCAATCCGAGGCTTGCACAATGCGTAGGAATCGCAGCAACGTAAACACACCATCCTTGGCGAGAGGCACCGTTTCAAGGATTTACCAGGTTCCAAAACTGCCTCGTTTTTGGAGATCCTCTTTTTGAAGGGCTGAAGAGTTGCACATGAACCTCACGCCACTTGAAATCATGGGCGAGATTCCAAGCCACTCTCCTTATCGACCACCACAGCCGTTGGTGCCTGCCGGATGGAAGCCAAATGGTACAACTTGCTTCAGCTCCACGAGAATCTGCCACAAACAAAGTAAGCTGCTGAGATGTGAGCCATGGACAATACTGCTCTCGGTTGGCTCATTTGGGCAGCCCCCCCCCCAAACCCCACAATGTGTGAGAAAACAAGGGATATGGGGTGCCAATATTGCCTGTTGCTCATGTGAGATTCCTCAGCCAGGGCAAAGATCGTTTGCAGCTTCGCGCGAGACGCATGCGTCATCATGGTAGATCAGTCTGCGCTCTGAATGGCCGTCTTCTCAGCTAGCAAAGAACATGCAAGAAACACCAACACCACATAGCATGACTTGGGATACGAAAAATCCGCCAGACACTTTCCCACTCGCGAAGCTTCAGTCCAAAAATGCGACGGGCGCCTGGGCCTTGCAAGGGAACTCCGTGAAGGCGCGGGCCAAGCCTCGAGGGGGCATGCCATTTCCCCCGGTCGGAAGCGAGGCAAATTCCATGCATTCCATTGGGATGCCCAATTGGGATGCTGGGATGCAGTTCTTCCATTCCGCGAGCCATTTTTCCCATTGGCCAATTCATTTGCGGCCAAGACGTGCTGGGATTCCTGGCGCTCCGCGTCCACGCTGTAGTCAGCAGGAGCCTGACATCACACGTCAGGCTTTGGGCACCCGCAAGGGTAGGGTTGCCAAATTGCGCCAGCAGTTCATTGCTACTCGGTTGCAAAATCTGCTCCCCTGCTAAAAGTCTAGCCTTTAGTGGTTTAATTCGGAAGACCCAAATTAGTTGGCAAACAGTTAGCAGTCCGAACATCCCTTGGCAACATGCACCAAAGCCTAGGGGTTGCTTCTCTTGTCCATTCTTTTCAACCGTCGTTTTGGAAAACCGGATTCGGTTTCCCCTTTGGTTTCTGGAGGTTTTCTAGAAACCTCCCTTGGCAACATGCACCTCTGATTCTGGCGCAGAGTTCCGAGGCCTCACACTCCGCTTCGGCCGCCCTGTCTTGCCTGCAGGTATGCTTCAAGAGTTGGGAGTGATCTGCCCCCTGCAACCCGCCCCCCCCCCCCAAAACAACAACAACAACAACAACAACAACAACAACAACAACAACAACAACAACAACAACAACAACAACAACAACAACAACAACAACAACAACAACAACAACAACAACAACAACAACAACAACAACAACAACAACAACAACAACAACAACAACAACACAACAACAAACACAACAACAACAACAACAACAACAACAACAACAACAACAACAACAACAACAACAACAACAACAACAACAACAACAACAACAACAACAACAACAACAACAACAACAACAACAACAACAAACAACAACAACAACAACAACAACAACTACAACAACTACAACAACTACAACAACTACAACAACAACAAGTGCCACAACAACAACAACGACAACAACAACAACAAGTACAACAACAACAACAACAACAACAACAACAACAACAACAACAACAACAACAACAACAACAACAACAACAACAACAACAACAACCAACAAACAACAACAAACAACAACAACAACAAACAACAACAAACAACAACAAACAACAACAAACAACAACAAACAACAACAAACAACAACAAACAACAACTAACAACAACAAACAACAACAAACAACAACAAACAACAACAAACAACAACAAACAA
>CAUJNA010003626.1:67500-72500 GCA_963377175.1 Effrenium voratum
TGGCAGGATCGCCAACAGCTCGTTGGCACGATCCGGAGCTTGGCCTGGGACATGTCAAAGTCATCGCCCTTAGCTTAGCAAACACACCGCAAAGTGACACAAATGTGACACAAAAGTCATCATTGCAATGCGCTTGTGCAGATTGACACTCCGGCCCGCAGGGCTCAATCCACCTGAGATGTGCACAGCCTCAGTGTCCCTGCGTTGGAATTGCTTCCATCGCGCAACAACCAACTGCAAATGGCCAGCCAGTCGTATCCTCCACTTCTTTGATGGGCAAACATCGGCTGACACAACCAACCACAAATGGCTAGTCCTCCACCTGTTTGATGGGTAGAAACCCGCTGACACGCAGGGGTTTTCAGGACATTGGACGCGGTTTTCGGGCTCTCCCCCTCTCATCGCGATCGCCTAAACGGCACCCAGCGCACAAAGCTCTTCGCCAAGCCCTCCGGGGTGTTCATCTGAAATTCCTTTGCCGAGCCAGAGCTTGTGGCTTTTGATGCGCTGAACAACGGGGCCCTTTTGTGGACCTTAGGCACGAAGCGTCTCTAGGGCTAGGGTTGTGCGTTTGGCAACCTGACAGCTCTCTTTGACCTATCCTTCGCGCAGATTCGCTGAGGCCCGGGCTCGCTTCACGTGGAGCCTGGCAGGCTTGCGACCAAGTCCGACTTCCCTCACACCTGAGTCTCCCAGAAACCCAGAAACGCACACGTTTGCCTTTCATGACCTTAGGAAATGGCGGTTTTCCTTGAGATCAGCAAAAGGTCCCTCAAACAAGGACACACCCATGTGCAATCGGACACATCTCCGGTCCCGATGTCACATCCGGCCATCGGCTTCCCGAGTGAACTCCACGCGCCTCTGCTGCTCTGCCGCGCGCTTGGCAGCGCCCGCAGTGAAGCCCAGGACCCAGGCCTGAGAAAAGCTCCGGAAGCTGTTCCCCTTCCCGATGTTGGGTCCAGAGAGGTTAGAATAAGGATACCAACTTCTTTCTGTCTATGTTAGTAGGGGAACCCTCCCCCCAAAAAAAAGGGAAGAGAAGGGCACTGCAAGGACCTAGGTTAAGGAAGAACCACTCGTCGGCGCCTCAACCAGTCGGGCCCGCCTCGGAACCCTCCGGCGCAGGGCGCTGCCTAGGCCGAAAGAGCCATCCGATTGCGTCGGCGAGTCGGCGAGTGAGCCGACTCTCGCGCGGGGAACATGTTCGCATCGCCTTTTCGCAAAAGCGAAGCTTCAAGTGCTCGCGCTTCAGCTTTGTGAAGGCAGTGAGCATTCCGAATGGCAAGCCCGAGTCACAGAACATATGCATGGGAATTTGAAATGGTTGCAGGGTCCGAGTCACGCTGCAATCACATTGCTATTGTGACTCTATGTGGGAGGTTCCACCACGGCAAAACAAATCTGATCTTTGCCAGTCATGCGCCATAGACCATGCAGGCGAGAGCCTAAAAGAAAACCTAGACATTACTCCCCCTTTGATTTGAAGGGGGGTGACACTGCCATGGGTCAAAACCCAAATCGTACCCCCAGTGAACATCCCAATCTCCACTAAAACGCACTAAAATAGGCTTTAAAATGGGTGGTGAATTCACCTACCAACCAAAATGGGATCCCGTTTACGGTTTTGACAACCGCCACACGAGCACACGAGGCAACACAGGGCCCGGGGCCTCAGGGTTGCGGGACCGGCGAGGCCCCCAAGCTGATGCCGCCAGCTTGGGGCGCAAACAGGTCCTCGCCGGCGTTCAGGTTGGGATTGAAGGATCGGGGGTTGGGATCCGCCTGGTAGTCCACCACACCTGGGCCATTTCACATCTGAACACGAGCTGACAAAAAGCAGCAATCCAAACGACAAAAAATGCCAACACTTCCGGCTTTGGAAGTTTTCCCAGGCAAAGCACTGACTTGGGACTGGCTGATGCCGGCGCCAATGAGCTCATTGGCCACGACTTGCTGGACAGTGGCCGTGCTCAAGCTGCTCAGTTGCTCGCAAATCCTCTCGCTGTCCGCCTCACCCTCTGCACTGACCTGCGCAATCCAAAACACTTTGACCGTTTTGACCAAGAACGGCAAGGCTCCAAGGTTCAAAAAACCGCGCCTGGAAGCAAACGCCCACAATCTGCGCGAGTCGCCGCAAGTGCTCGCCGAGGCGGCGGATTGCAGCTGCGCAGCCCAAGACCAGACTCACCTGGCCCGATTGGCGTAAGGCGCAAAGGAAAAACACGTGCAAATAACCCGCTTCCCGAGAAACAAAGACAGCCGGGGAGAAGATGAACCCCCCGCTTTCTTCCCCTTTCTCCGGCCTGTGCAGCGTTGGCTTCGCCATTGGTGAGCTTTGCAACAGCATTCTTGAGTGCATCTGTGACCTGCAAATCCACTCAACTTCACCAGGCACTTTTCTAAACCCAACCGAAATGAACCGAGCATCGCAAAACTTCTCCGTCCTCCTGACTTTGCAGAACGTCGGTGCTCTGGACTTGGAGCTCGAGCTTCCCCACCGAGGCGAAGGCCGCCGCCACCGCCGCGGCCGCGGCCCCGGCGGCGCCCCCCGCGCCGCCCCCGGCGGCGCCCCCGGCGGCGCCCCCGGCGGCGGCGGCGCCGGCGCCCACGCCGATGCCGGAGCCGAGGCCCAGACCCAGGCCGAGGCCAAGGCCCAAGCCGACGCCCACCCCGACCCCCACGCCAATGCCCACCGCCTCATCCTGCTCTTGCTGCGTAGGCGCAGTCCCACAGGTCGCGCAAGTCCAAGCCACTTCATCCTCGCAGTTGGTGCAGTCGCAGAAGTCATCATTCACATACACAGAAGGGATCTGGCATCCATCTGTGCAGGTAAATATCGTCTGCAACCGCCTGACTGGTGGCAGTGCAGGCAGTGCTGGCGGCGCGAGCTGTGCTAGCCTTCTTTCTGGAAAGACTTTGATGGCGCTTATGAGGACCAAGCGGAAGGAATACTCGGTCTCACCAGCTCGGAAGATCAACAAGGTATCATTTGTAAATGTGACGCTCTGGATGACCACAGTGGTCGACTCTGGTTCCAAACACCCATAACCCGAGAAGCAGAGGTTAAACGTCTCCTCGACGAAGATCTGCTCAACAAATACCGGGTCGTCCTCGAAGGACCTATCCTCCCCGAAGGCTTGGTACTTGAAGGACGGGGACTCAGCGCGACACGTGGACTGTCGAAAGCAACCCTTTCAGGAACCGTGTGCTGATTTCGTGGTCTGTGGACCCTCGCTGTCCGTTTCGCTCCCACCGAACGCCCAACAAAATCAGGACCGATCTAGCTGCGCTCGCGCTCTGTTAGCTGCATCTCCCAGCCTGCGGCTCGATCGCCTCGTTGACGAGAACTGTCCAGAAGAGTTGCCAGTAGTTCCTTGGAGTGCGAAGGTGCCAAACAAAACGTTTCAAGGGGTCACACTCTTGATTCTGCAAATGTTTCTGAAACCTTTGGTCCTTCCCACCTTTTCACCTTCCCGAATGCCAAGCGAATTGTCTCAAGGCGCTCGCCGTCTGCGCCGTAGCCGTAGTTGTAGGGTTCGTCGCCGTCGAAGGTGACGTTGCTCATGTTCAAAACCCAGTCGTTGATGCCACTGGCGGGGCTCCAAACGGGAAGACGCCGGGTGAGCGTCTGGAGCACCAGCGAATATTTGGCTTCACTGGAACCAGAGAAAAACACGAAGAGAGTGTCGTCGAGGAAGTGCGTGGTGGCTATCTCAAATGTCGTGTCAAAGCTGGGCTCAAACCCGTTCATGGTATAAAACTCGATGTCTGGGATAATCTCCTCTTGTGTAATCTCCAGCCGGGGCAAAAAGAAGCGCGAGGTGGTCTCCAAAGGCTTATAGGTTTCTCTCTGGTTGTAGGGTGGCAGCTCGGCGCGGTAAGCTCTGCTGGACGCTACCTCCGTGAACAAGGTCTCCGCCCAGGTGATCTCGTACCACGCCCTTAGGTGCGATCTCCGGAGGAAACATCTGCCTCCGCCTTTGGGGATTCTTGTCCCACGCTGGTGTCTTTTTTATGGGGTGGGGCGTGGGTTGAGGGCGGGCTTGGTCGGGCTTATGCGTGTTTTTTTCTTCGGTTTAGGATGGGGTTGGGTGGCTTTCGGTTTGTTTGGGGGCTAGGGGTGTTTTGGGTGGGGTCGTGGTGGGTTTAGTGTGGGTTTCGTGTCGGAGTAGGATGGGCTGTTCACTGACACCCCCAAAAAAAGACCACCGTGCAAAGCTGTATTTCCAAAGCATTATATCTAAGCCAAGTTCTGACATTGCAAGGACTTGTACTGGGACAATCAAGCAAGGCACGGAGGCAAGCAAGACGTTCTCAGCTGCCATTGACATTCGTCACCTGGCTCAGGACAAGGCTCCCAACGAATACATGGGACGGAGCTTGTTGTGGTCGTTGTGGTCATTTCCGTTGTGGTGGTATTTGTTGTTGTGCTGGTATTCGTGATACTTGTTGTGGTAGTGTCCGTGAAACTTATTGTGGTGAAAGTTGTAGTCGTAGTGTTTGTGGCGCTTGTGGTGGTAGAGGTTGCTGTCGTGGTGGTGGTAAAGGTTGTGGTGCTGGAGGTTGAGACTGTGGTGGTGGTAGAGGTTGCTGTTGCGCTGCTTGTGGTGGTAGAGGTCGAGGTGGCAGAGGTCGAGGTGGTAGAGGTCGAGGTGGCAGAGGTTGTGGTGCTGGAGGTTGAGACTGTGATGGTGGTAGAGGTTGCAGTTGTGCTGCTTGTGGTGGTAGAGGTCGAGGTGGTAGAGGCTGTGGTGCTGGAGGTTGAGACTGTGGTCGTGGTAGAGGTTGTTGTCGTGCTGCTTGTGGTGGCAGAGGTCGTCCTTGTGGTGATAGAGGTTGCAGTCGTGGTGCGTGTTGTGACTGTGGTGGTGGTCGTAGTTGCTGTGACGGGCAGCAGCGGTTTCACTGCCCCTTCCGTGCACGGAACGGAGTTGCCGCAAGTCGGACATCCTGACAGCTCCTGGCATGGAAACATGCAGCGGCGAGGCACATCCAAA
>CAUJNA010003626.1:80000-145000 GCA_963377175.1 Effrenium voratum
CACGCGACAACAAACGACGACAAACGACAACAAACGACAACAAACAGCAACAAACCACAACACAAAACAACGAACAACTACAAACAACTACAAACAACAACAAACAACAACAAACAACAACAAACAACAACAAACAACAACAAACAACAACAAACAACAACAAACAACAACAAACAACAACAAACAACAACAAACAACAACAAACAATAACAACAACAAACAAACAACAACAACAACAACCAACAACTACCAACAACAAACAACCAACAAACAACAAACAACAAACAACAAACAACAAACAAGCAACACACAACAAACAACAAACAACAAACAACAAACAACAACCAACAACCATCAACCAACAACCAACCAAAAACAACAGCACAAACAACAACAACAAACAACAACAAGACACAACAACAAACAACAAACAACAAACACCAAACAGCAAACACCAAACAACAAACACCAAACAACAAGACAACAAACAACAAACAACAAAACAACAAACAACAAACAACACTCAACCAACAACACTCAACAAGCAACAACAACAACAACCACAAGAACAACAAGAACAACACGAACAACAAGAACAACAAGAACAACAAGAACAACGACAACAACAACAACAACAACAACAACAACAACAACAAAAACAACAACAACGACGACGACGACAACAAACAAACAAACAAACAAACAAACAAACAAACAGACAAACAACAAACAACAAACAACAAACAACAAACAACAAACACCAAGCACCAAACACCAAACAGCAAACAGCAAACAGTAAACAGCAAACAGCAAACAGCAAACAGCAAACAGCAAACAGCCAACAACAAACAACAACAAACAACAACAACCAACACCAACCACAACAACAACAACAACAACAACAACAACAACAACAACAACAACAACAACAACAACAACAACAACAACAACAACACAACAAAACAACACACAACACACAACACACAACAAACAACAAACAACAAACAGCAAGCAACAAACAACAAACAACAAACAGCACACAACACACAACACACAACAAACAACAAACGACAAACGACAACCGAAAAATCAACAAACAAACAGCAACCAGCAACCAACAAGCAACAAGCAACAAGCAACAAACAACAAACGGAAAACAAAAAACATCAAACAACAAGCAACAAGCAACAGGCAACAAGCAACAACCAACAATTAACAACCAACAATTAACAACCAACAATTAACAACCAACAATCAACAACCAACAATTAACAACCAACAGCCAACAACCAACAAGCAACAATAAACAAGCAACCACCACCAACAACAACAACAACGGTGAAAACAAAGACAAAGACAACAAAGACTTGGGCGCGTGCAGTATCATTTGTGCCAGCATGCGTGCAGCGGTCGTGAATGAACTTGGGCGTGTGCAGTATCATCTGTGACAAAATTCGCGCAGCGGTGGTGGATGCGCGTGGGCGTGTGCAGTATCACTTGTGCCAGAATGCGTGCAGCGGTTGTGGATGCGCGTGGGCGTGTGCAGTATCATTTGTGCCAGAATGCGTGCAGCTGTGGTGGATACGCGTGGGCGTGTGCAGTATCATTTGTGCCAGAATGCGTGCAGCGGTCGTGGATGCGCGTGGGCGTGTGCAGTATCATTTGTGCCAGAACGCCTGCAGCGGTCGTGGCTGCGCGTGGGCGTGTGCAGTATCATTTGTGCCAGAATGCGTGCAGCGGTGCTGGATGCGCGTGGGCGTGTGCAGTATCACTGGTGCCAGAAGGTGTGCAGCGGTGGTGGATGCGCGTGGGCGTGTGCAGTATCATTTGTGCCAGAATGCGTGCAGCGGTGGTGGATGCGCGTGGGCGCGTGCAGTATCACTTGTGCCAGAATGCGTGCAGCGGTTGTGGATGCGCGTGGGCGCGTGCAGTATCATTTGTGCCAGCATGCGTGCAGCGGTTGTGGATGCGCGTGGGCGTGTGCAGTATCATTTGTGCCAGAATGCGTGCAGCAGTTGCGGATGCGCGTGGGCGTGTGCAGTATGATTTGTGCCACAATGCGTGCAGCGGTGGTGGATGCGCGTGGGCGTGTGCAGTATCATTTGTGCCAGAATGCGTGCAGCGGTGGTGGATGCGCGTGGGCGTGTGCAGTATCATTTGTGCCAGAACGACTGCAGCGGTGGTGGATGCGCGTGGGTGTGCAGTATCATTTGTGCCAGAATGCCTGCAGCGGTGGTGGATGCGCAGTATCATTTGTGCAGCTTGGCCTCACGCAAAAAGACTCCGAGCACCACACATGCCAAAAAATGAGAAATGCACGAAACAACCATGTTTCTGGCGGCAGTACCAGCAACAACCAAATCAACAGCAAACAAGCAAACAAGAAACAACTCTGACACACACACACACAAACTCTTGCTTTCGTGCCATACGTTTTCCAATCAGCACCTCTGCAGCCGGCGAGTGTGCTTAATACACTTGCCATGTCTCCAACATGCACTACATCGCTGAAAGGTCTGATGCAAAGTTGAACTGCAGTAGTTGTCCAACCATGACTGACATGCGCACTTGTCAAGCAACTCGTTGGTGAACGGGGCGTGCGCATCACGGAAGTCATGTTAGGAGGAGGGGTTGTGGTTTTCCTTTGAAGATTCCTAGCATGAACCGATGCTGATCTCATGCAGCCCTACTGCAATTTCCATCCGAACGGACTGTTGACCTTCTGCAACTAGCTGATTTTGTTAGGGTCGTTTCTTCATGATTGCTCTCTCAGCTGGTGCGAGAAACTTCAGCCTCCACTGCAATCGCTCGCATGCGAGGGGCAACACCAACATTTCGAATCACAGCCCGTCTTGGACCCGAGTCAAAGAACCAGTGGCGTTTCTTTCGTGCTGTTGACATGTCCAGAACCCAAAACTCCCCGCAACTCTCTCAGGCGCCTGCAACTCGAGGAGCTCAGGTTTGCTTCTGCCGAGTCGGATGGCTCGCGTGAGGGTTTCTTGGCCCAGGTGTTCCACGGGCCACCCGGGCCAAAGACACCAGACACACACGGCGAGAGTCACGGCCAGCACCCAGGGCCAGGGCCGAGCCTCCGGTTCGCAAGATGTGCTCAAGGAATTGACTGGTTGCTCGTTAGCCTTTGAGCCCCTGGCAATCAACTTTGAAGCTCGGCAGTTGAAGCGAAACACTTTCAAGTTCATCCAAGGTTGCTGCGTCACCAATCCGATGCCGCTTTTCTCAGGATAGAACCCAAGTCCCCAAGTCCCCAACTCCGCCTGTCTCGGCAACGGCAAAGGTTGCACATCCTCCTCTTCCTCCGAATCCGAGTCCGCGTGTAGTAGGCCGACCAGCTGCAAAGACATAGAGCCACATCGGGGACTTTACTGGCTCTCTTTCAGCTCCAGTTGACTGTGAGTCGAGTTCAGTGAATTGCAGGTGCCTGTGTCTTGGTTAACGTTGGAAGGGGAGCAACAACTTAAACTTTAGCAGTTAAGTGGGGATTCCCACCAAACCACAGTAAGCAACAATGTAAAATGTTTCCCAACAACAACCATGGTGTCTGAGCGTGTTCCGTGTGCCCTCTCTTTGAGATTTGGAGCCAAACTGGGCGAGTGAGATGTTCAATGCACCGAGCCCAAGCTGAGCAATTTTCAACGCAACATGAGGATTCCCTGGGGCCAGGCGTGAGGGAGAGCCGCTCCATGTAGAGGCCTGTGTCCTGAGTCCCCCCAATGGACGAAGTTTGCGGTTCGCTTCCCAACTCCATCCTCCAGAGCCTGCCACAGCGCCTTCTTCAGGAAACCTTGGCAGCTGGACATTCTAGGGGTTGATTCCTTGTCCATTCTTTTCAACCATCCTTCTTTTCAACCGGCTGGTTCCCTTGGGGTTTGATGGTATGAAACTTTGGATTCGATGAGTCGAACAAATGCATTGCCTGACTCTTCGATGAGTGCTCCTTGGGAGCCAAACTTTGTCGCCGCAGCTGGAAGGACGCCTGCCCATGCGGTAAGGAAGAGAACAAGTAACTCAAAGACCACAGAGTCTGCACAGAAGCCAAAGCTTGCTCTGCAACTTGCCACGTCACAAATCTATGCACTCCGATGACAGCGCGTGCGCATGTGGCAAGCGCTCTCTTTGCCACACTCCTTTTTCTTGCTCGGCTCAGGCGATCCTGGCGAGGCGAGATGACGGAAATTAGTCCTGGTCAGCCAATGGAGATTCGTGGGGACTGGGGGCTTACGAGCTGTTGGCATGGATCAAGACTCCTGACGACTGTTGGCCGAGCTACCTGACAACGCGTGCCTCCTTGCGTAGTGTGCCAACTGATGGACCAGCTTTGGGTCGCGCTCCATGGCAGCAAGCAGCACCTCAACGAACGCGCTTCCCGCTTCGATTTTAGTGGCTGAGTGTTTTGGGACATGTCTCTCAGCCACTCGTGTTTGGTGTCTCTCTCTTTGTATTTGTGTGTGGTGCAGGTGGCAACAGCTCATCAAGGCACACATAGATCATTTCCTGAAACTCATGCGTGGATGCGGCTGCCCAAACTTGCCAAATATGACCACAAGGAACAAATGTAGCCCAAAGAGAGCATCGAACCGCCGCGAAGAACCGAAGCAATGAGGGCAAGAACGCAAGACCAGCCTTCGCGGGGAGGGAAAGCAGCCAAAAAAACCGCGAAAGAAACAAAGAAGAACCTGGAGTCTCCACGACCCTAAAAAATGGGGTCATTGCCCAAAATTAAGGGGTCATGGACCCATTCTTTAAGGGCTCTAGGAAGACGACCAAAACGAAGTGAAAAAAACCGATGCGAAAGGCCTCCGAAAATGGAACCAAGTCTTCCAAAAAAGTCCTGCAAGCTTCCATGCTAGTCTGGGGGGTACACAGAACGACGCCAAACAAGGCGAAACCAACGCAAACGGCCAGGCCTCCTTGTCCGTGAGCAGCTCTTCGCTGGCGGAGAAGACTGCGGCGGGGTGCGAGGCGATGGCCAAAAGCACCAGGTCCCTGGCGACCGTGTCTTCTCAACTCGGGCAATGCGAGTTGCAACGCCTACAAGGGGGTAATCCGAATATGGGCAGCTGCAAAAACGAGAAATCCACTCGCAAAGTAATTCCACTGCTTGCGTCAGATGTGTTTACTTTTGGTTCGAGGAACCTTCCCTTTTTCAGCTGCTCTTTTGTTGGGGAGGGAACTCAATGGGACACATCCGGTGTGTGTGTAGCTCAAATGGCAATCCGAATATGGGCGGCAAAAACGAGAAATCAGAACGTCGCTTTGATGACCTTCTTGAAAAACAATTCGAGAGAACAAATCATCAGAAGTCCGCGGCGGTCTGTGCTTGACCACAAGATCCTAGCTGCTCCTAACTGGCAAGCGACCAAGGAATGCCTGAGAAAAACTCACGGCATCAACAGGCTGAACTTTTGATACAAACGTTATAAAAAGTCCAGCAAATGCTCCGGGAAGCCAAACGCACATATTCCCAACACGATGCCTCGTCCAAAGACAAAAGCCGACCCTTGCGAACCGCCTCGAACCACCTGGAACGAGCCGAATGAGCCGAAGGCGTCGAATCGCGCTTCGTGTCGTCGTGTGGATTCCGAGCCACTTGGTGGGCTTTTCAAAACCCAAATGCCAGTGAACATCCGATTCAATCCAACGGCTAAAATAGGCAACCTAGAATGGGTGCGCTTGCACCTACCCACCAAAATGGGATCCCAGAAAGGCTTTGACAACCACAGCCACTTCTCGCCCGCGGCTCGAGCGCTCGCGGGTCACACGCGCCTGGAGTTGCGGAGCCGCGCGGAGGCGAAGCGCAGCGCCCGGCCGTTCTTTGCCACGAGCCGCCGCAGCAGCGCCGCGTCGTCCCGCAAGGCCTCGAGCCGTGCCGTGCCCCGTGCCGTGCCCGCCGTGCCCGTGCCGTCGCCCCAGTGAGGTGGGAAAGAATTTATGATCTTTCCAGAGTGAAAATGGGCTTGATGCATATGCCGTAGGAATTTCGGATCACTTCACAGAAGCAATACACGGACTGAGATCTTGGTGTCGGCTCAAGCAATTCTCAAACAGGATTGTGTTCAATATTTTGATACTGAGGCTGCAAATCATGTTTATCCTCCAACGTGGGGTATTTGGCAAAACGGCTACTGCCTACAGCGTTTGGGGCTTCGGTGACTCAACGTCACTGAGAGCGAGATGTGAGGTTGAGTGCCAAAGGTGTTTAGTTCTCGTCTTCAAGCTTGGATTAAGACCTGCTTGCACTCAAGGTCGTTCCGAGTGTCGGGTTCAGAGACTGGACCTTTGCGCAGGTGCCGCGCTTTTAGCGTGGGCCGAATCTACAACAAATGCCAAGAAGGATGCTGGTGGATTCTTGACATCGACAAGATGAACTTCTGCTAGCGGGGGTGGCAGGTCGCACACCTGTCCTAGTCCAACTACGGGATGTTGCGGGTTGGTCCAGCAAGTCCCTGGTGTACACAACCTCTTGTTCAAACCAATTTTGCCATTTTCTGAAAAACGTAAAGGAGCTAAACCACCTGGCCATTCGTTGAAACAACACCTCGGTTTTTGGCCCCTAAGCTCGGGGCTTCCGGACTCGAGCTCGCATCTCCGAGCCTCGGGGGCGAACTGCAGCGCCATGGGCTCCGCGTCCAGCGCCGCCTCCAAGACTTCCTCCTGCAGCGGCGGCGGCAGCAGCCCCAGCGACAGCGGGTCCTGCGAACGGGCGAGGGGGGGGGGGGCAGAATTTGGGTTCTGTTGCCACAAACCATTGAGATGTCACATGGCAGGACTGTGGAAAGTCATGCACTATACCTTGCCACACATACTGAGATCGGAAGAGTTGAGGCAGGCATTCCTGACCCCGGCTCCAGCGGGAACCTGCATTCTTTCCATCCGCGAGCGCCATCTGAATGGGTAACAGTTCAAGCCCTTCATCCCTCCAACCTCACACGGCTGGCTCAAGAAGTATGCGGCACCATGCCTTCAACATCACGCATCTGCCCTAGTACGTCGCGCTCGGCCGAACCATTTTGCCCGCACACAAACTTCAACCGCCCAATTCAAACGGATGCAGCCTCAATCCCGCGCGGGCACCCACGCAATATTTTGCTACTTCGATCAAAGAGATCGGCCATCTCTATGCTTATGACTCAGGTTGGGTATGACTCACCCAGAGGCTTCCGTCAAAGAAACGCCCTCGCTCCTCAGCCCTCAGCTTTTGGCCCTCGCCCCGCCCCTCCGCGCCTGGCGCACCGCCGCTTGCGCCACCTGCCGCGAGAGCTGGGCGAAGGGCAGCGCCGCCCGGGCGCTGCAGGCCTCAAACCCGAGCCCCGATCGCCCCAAAATCCACGTGGCGTGGGTGAAAGATGGGTACCCAACATGGGAAATGTTGGCAAATGGAAACCAAGACTAACACCTGTGGTTTGGTGGTGGTTTCATTCCTCAACAGCTGAAAGCTTTGGGGTCTCAGCCCAGATAGGCTCCGGGGTGGTTCGGGGCGACCCTGAGCTAAGGTTCCACCAAGGTTCCACCAGGGGTTCCACCAGGGGTTCCACCAGGGTTCCACCAGGGTTCCACCATGGTTCCACCAGGGTTCCACTAGGGTTCCAGCAGGGTTCCGCCAGGGTTCCACCTGGGGTGGTTTGAGGTAAGGTTCCACAAGGGTTGCACCAGGGTTCCACCAATTTGCGGGTTTGAGGAAGGTTTCACGAGGGTTCCGCCAGGGTTCCACCTAGGGTTCCAGGCTGCGGGGTGGTCTGGGTGGTTTGGGTAAGGTTCCACGAGGGTTCCACCAGGGCTGCAGGGTGGTCCGGGGTGGTTTGGGTAAGGTTCCACGAGGGTTCCACCAGGGCTGCAGGGTGGTCCGGGGTGGTTTGAGGTAAGGTTCCACGAGGGTTCCACGGTTCCAGCAATTTCTTCGAGCACCAGATTTCCACCAGAATTCTGCCAGGGTTTCACCGGGTTCTGCGAGGCCGGACCACCCCGCAGCCCTTGCAGAACCTCGTGGGACCCTGCTAGAACCGTGCTGGAATGGAACCTTACCTTGCAAAACCTGGTGGAATTCGGGTGGAATTCTCATGGAACATTACCTCAAACCAGCCCGGACCGCTGGTGGAACCCTGCTGAAACCCTGGTGGAACCCTCGTGGAACCTTCCCCGAACCACGCCGCACCCTCGAAGAAATTGGTGGAACCCTGGTGGAACGCGCGTCCGGAGCACGACGGGCTGGTGGAACCCTGGTGGAAACTGGTGGAACCCTCGTGCAAACCACCTCGGACCACCCTGCAGCGGTGGTTTGAGGTAAGGTTGTATGAGGGTTTTCCACAAGGCTCCAATGCTGCACCAAGGGTGTGTCGTGCGCCCGTAATCTGAAAAGCCATCGGATCAAGATCGCTTTGCTCATGGGCGGAACACTAAGCAAAACCGAAATCAATGGTTTTTAGCACACTTTCACTGTTTTGTGACTTGCTCACTTGCTCAGGCAAATGTTGGCTTTGTGGCAAATCAGATCACGTCGCTGCGGAACTCACGGCAGCAGAGTAAATGCTTGGCATTGCTGCTTGGTGGGCTTTGGGTTCCAAGAATTCCACAAGGTTGCGAGGGCTATGAGGTCAGAAGGTTTCCACCAAATTCTGCAAAAGCTACGGGGCAGCCCTGAGGAAAGGTTCCAGCAAAGTTTCACGCTGAGCTCCACGAAAGGTTCACCGGGCCTAGGTCGGGGCCCGATTGCACTGTCGGGGCCCGCCCGATTGCATCGCTTGGGCCCGATCGGCCCCGATTGCGCCATCGTGCCCGTACCAAGCTGGCATCGCCTAATTTTGCTATAGATACAGTTGCAATCCGCATACCAAGGAAAACCGGCGTTGAGCTATAATATGGGTGGCTGGGGTTGCACCACGGGACGATCGGGGCCCGATTGCACCGTCGGGCCCCGATCAAGCCCCGATTGCTCCGTCGGGCCCCGATTGCACCGTCGGGCCCCGATCGGGCCCCGATTGCGCCGTCGGGCCCTGATCGGGGCCCGACTCAGTCGGGCCCAGCTGGCATCGCCTAGTTTTGCTATAGATACAGTTGCAATCCGCATGCCAAGGAAAACCGGCGTTGAGCTATAATATGGGTGGCTGGGGTTGCACCACGGGACGATCGGCGCCCGATTGCACCGTCGGGCCCCGATCAAGCCCCGATTGCACCGTCGGGCCCCGATCGGGCCCCGATTGCACCGTCGGGCCCCGATCGGGCCCCGATTGCGCCGTCGGGCCCCGATCAAGGCGAGCTTGCGCTGTCACTCGTAGCTTTGCTTTACAAGGCGGCATCCTCAGCAACACCGGCGGTAAGGATGGTCCAGGATTCTGGGAGGGTGTGGTGCTGTTGGGGATATCGCCCGAGCTTATTTTGACCCACACCCATGTCACATGGAGCCCAAAATCCATTTCCCGAAACCAGACGATGTTGCTATTTTTGGGGCTAGGTGAACCTGCCATTTTCAGGCGTGAGTTCATGCAGCATGTGCACACACACACACACAGCAACGGGGAGGCTGCAAACGCAGGATGGCCAAGAACAGTCAGGCTGTGGACAACAAGTCAAACATCCAGTTGTTCAAGGGGCTTGGGGGAAAATGGTCCGCGTGTCTAAGCTTTTTATTTCAATAGGCCATCACTTCATGGGAAACTAGTGCGCCCAACGGTTTGACTACTGCTGGTCCGATTCGAGGGAACCAAGCATTCACTTGCAGCAAGTCTGCAGTGTCTTGAAGCGGTCATGCACGGAGGGAAGTCACGGTTGCGAACCTGAGGATACATCGACCCCACACATCATCCACCTTCCTCAAAATGCTCACACCAACTTTCGACCTAAGAGGGATGCATCCTCAAACTCCCCGAGCTCCGAATACGTTTTCCCATGTCCACTTCTCCATGGGTCGAGGGCGACTCGCCGAGCATCCACGGCGCGCAGGCTGAAGCTCTCCTCCCAGAGCTCTGGGGAGGCCAGCTGTAGCACCGCGGAGTCCTCGAAGCGCTCAAGCGATCGCCCAAGCCCTCCCCCGAACCCCCCCCCCCCTCCCCCCCCGAACTTGGGCATTTTTTGCCATGGGTTTCATCCGCAAAGTGCAAAGCTGGCAAGCTTTGCAGACGTAGAACGGAACTCTGGCACTCCAACATGCGGAAGAAGCAGGGAAGCTCTGTCAGCATGCGAAATATCTCAATCAGAACCCACGTCTTTCTCCTTGTTGGCGGCTGCAAGCACCAGCTCAGCATCCGCCAGAAAGGCGCTCTGCCCCAGCAAATGAGGCTCCTCCGCGTGGAGTGTTGCATGTCGCAGAACCGGAAACCCCTTTTAACTGATTCTGTCACCATGACTTGGATGGTCTCATATTTGGTAACACACACACACCGTCCTGCGAATGGAATGCAAAAAGATGCTTGCCGACTTGAGAATCGAACGGGGTCAGTCACTGGCAATGATCATGCATATTTGGTCTTGCGGACGTCGCAACATCTGTTGGCACGTGAGACATGGAATCTTCTTGGCCGAAGATTCGGGCCGTTCGCGGCCAAGACTTGGATTTGCTAGCAGGAGCCCTTTGGGTGTTCGAACGGAACATGAAAAAAGCCACGAATTCTTAGGGGAAGCCCCAGGGGACTAGCCCGCTCCGAAGCGCAGTCCTACTTTAGAACACTGGTAGCGTGTATCCTGGGTCACTGCCGCCAGAGTGAGGTCACGGTCATCCTTGAGGTCCTGGCATGCCGCCCAAGTCAATACTCAATCCACCCAACGCCATTGAGTATTGAGTATTTTCTACTTCGAATGCCTGCTCCACTTGGATGGAATGGTCCAGTTGGATTTGGATTTTTCTACTTGGAATGCCCAACGCGGGAATTGGACCCCTTGCCAAATCGTGCCACAGGTTCAAACATCGTAAGGGTAGCTTTGCATGTTTGCTGGGCTGATGACCATGTCGAATTGACCTGCTGAGATATAGCAATCAACACACCCATGGAGACTTTGCCTCCAAGATAATCCGCAGTAAGCGGTACACTCAAGGATGCAAACATCGACCAACGCCTGCAATCTCAAAGCTCCTTCAATCAAGTTGCCTAGGATCAAACGCCTGTTTCCCTTTGCGACCGTGTCAGAGAAGCAACCACCCAACTACGCAGAATGGCCTGCCGTGCTTGAGACGCAGTCTGCAGCCCTGGCTGTCACCTTTTTGATGGGTATGAACCATCCTTCCAAAGTAGCGCTCTTAAACTCAGGTCAAAATCCCGTACCCCCAGTGAACATCCCAATCCCCACTAACATAGACTACAATGGGTGGTGAATTCACTTGCCCCAAAATGGTACCATTGGTTTTGACCCACAACCCTGTGACAACTTGCTTCTGCGTCGTGCGCCCGGCTTTCCGCAGTCGCCCAGATTCGCCCAGCCTGCGGCAGTGACTGCCAGGCCAGGGCGTTCGCCTTCACCTCACCGAAACGGTCGACCGCTTTAGCCCGTGGACCCCCTTGAAATGGGAACCAACGAGAGCAGAAAAGGCGGTTTGAATTGTGGCATGTTTTCATAGGATGGCCTAGTACCCGTGAAGCCCATCCAGCGAGGAAGTTCTTCACTTGGCTGCGGTCGACGCATGTTCAATGCGTACCAAGGTGGGCCTTGCAATGATATGGCTTGCAACAACGTTCCCAAACCTACTATGGTCGACCCAGAATGTAAGAAATGAGCAAGGCTGCACCCACGTTTGCAATCCTCCCTTAACCTTCTGCCCGAATCAATCTTGAGGACTTCTGGGGCGAGAGTGGAACTCTCGACTTCGGGCACACTCGACACTGGACCGCTCATTTGGCTTTGGAGTTCTCGTTCCAGCGGGAGGAGTTCGGAGAATGCGGCCCTCGCCTCTTCCATGGCCTCTGCCCAGCGAGGATCCAGCCGCAACAGCCGCAGCAGCAGCTCCTCCTGCGCCTGGCGTTTGCGCCTTTGCACCGGGGAATTCCGCCTACTTTCAGGAGACCAAGCAAAGACATGGGGCTCTGCAGGTCACTCCGGGATTTATCAAGAATGGCATAGACGGAAGCAAACTATGGCCCTCCATAGCTCTCTAAAATCTTGGAAGACCCACCGATTCACGCAACATCTGGCAGGAATGCTTCCCGGCTTTGTGATTGCCCTCTTCCCTAGACAACATTCTTTCCAAATCCGAAGGGCTCAAGGCTCAAGAGCCCGGCCCAAAATATCGTTTCCACGGCCATTGGAGAAGGGCTCAGAAATCCATCTATGCATATAAACATATTGACTGACATTTGGGGCAACCACTACCACGCACGAGTGATCCTACGAGTTTGTGCGCCTGAAACAGGACACAAACCCTAAATCTCAGGATGCCTAGAATAGCTGCCGTGGATCTCCCTCTGGCTAATCCCCGGAAAGGAGCCCGAACGGAATACAAACCTTTCCTGGATGTACAGATGTCTACCTGCAAAAATCGGAATCGAGGGACGGGTGCCAATCTCTGCGCTCATTCGGCTTCCCCGCCTCTGGCAGCAAGTCCCCGAGCATCTGCTCGTCCCGCAGGCTCGCGCTGCCCTGCAGCAACCTGGCAGATCCGTGGCAGACTTTCACACCTGTGGAAGAGGGGAGCTAAGAAAAAAAGGTGGGATGAGCAAATGGCGCTGACATTGTGTGACCTGGGCATACTGATACGTATATGGCGCCTGCCAATTTGAGAGCATCGGGCAGGCAGAGACACTTTCAGCTTCTGGGCTGAAAGAAGAACCCATTGACGCCTCAGCGCAAAGAAAACATCTGGCTAGCACCCGCAGCCCAGCAAGCTTTTGTACACTTTCCTGCTCAGTTGTTGATGTTGTAGCTTTTGTTGCTTTTGTTGCTTAGTTGTCAAGGCCTTGGACTTCCTATACCTTGACTTCAGAACGATGGTTTGCACAGAATCCATCGCGGCATCTGCCGAGGGCTCCCAGCCTACTTTGGTGCCTGGGCAACGCAGCAGCATCCTTCAGCTCCCCAACCTGAGATGTGACCGACTTGCACAGAGTGCTTGCACGGCAGCTTTTGGCCAAAATGAACGTCCCAAAGAAGGAGCTTGTTGCACCAATTACGATTTTTCTTCTATCACGAAGTGCAACCTCTCAGCTCTCGCCTAAACTCACCTTGAGGAGTGTCTCGTCAACCCCGACACCATTGTACTGGCATGCACCCACCGCGTATCTCTTTGGACACGCTTCGACGGTCAACATGGAGCATCTGCCAGGGCGCTGTCCACTGACGCCCTGCTGAGATGACCGTGGTGCAGCCAGAAAGGCCTGGCGTCTGCCACCATTCAAAGCACCAGTCACTTGGCACCATAGGGAAAACACCCTCTGCCTGCCTGTGCTTGTAGTACATGTAGCTCTAAATGAGTTCAACGCATGCCACTCCTTGGTTCCCCACATGTATGAGCTCTCAAATCCCGGACATGTTTCACATGACATGGCCCGACAACTCCTGCGCCCCGCGGCGCCTTGCAGCGAGACCTTCAGCCCTGCCGCCAGCGGCGGCGGCTCATCGCCTCCTTTGCACGCGCTCTGCCAAATAGGCGGAGCGCTTGAGCCCTCGAAACCATGCCATGTGCTCAAAACGTGGCAAGGTCCAACGGTTTCAAAGCGCCGTGTTCCAAAGGCATTCCACACTCGAACACCTATGACTGGGCCGGCCGAAGCTCTTCCGCCTTCGTCCTTGGTGGTGAGGATGCCCAGCACCGGGCCCATCTCATCCTGGGCCAAGTACCTGGCATTCCAAGAATGTTCTCGCTGGGAATGTAGAACTGCTCCACTTTGCAGGGTCCGGTCAAATCATTTTGGTGCCCTGAAACACGTCGACACAGAACATGTAGGTGTCCTTCGGAGGCTGTTTTGAGTCTGTCATCTTGACTAAGAACACTGGCAAGGGCATGGCTCACTTGTGAGTCTGCTGTTGCTTCAATCTGCTGTCACGACAAGTTTCCGAGCTCCACGTCTCCCTCGCTGATAGGACGCAATCAATCAGCCCAGGTTGGCCTCTGGGTGTTCACAAGACTCCCATATTGATCCCCTGAAAACGCGGTCCGCTTTGGGGCACAGCAGGGGACTGCGCAGGCCCATGATCTCGAACCGCTGGACCGCCCTCGGACCGGGTTTTGGGAAGGTGCAACCTTGGAGCCGGCGACTCCTTCCGAGATATGGATCCCAAGTGCCATTTGGGTGTGGGTCAAAGCCCAGATACCCGTTTTTGGGTAACTCGAACTTTTGTTTGGTTCATATTGAAAGGGAATCTTGGGGGAAGGGGGGTACCGGCGGGTACCGGCGGGTGCCGCGGGTTTGACCCACAGCCATTTGATATGTCAAGGTTGCCCTAGGTCAACCTATGTCCCATGAGTTCGGGGGTGGTAGCCAAGGCCTCCAAGGTGCCCAAAGGATTGCAGCGAAGCCAACGCCGTGCTGAGGGCGTCATCCTGAGTCATGTGACAAGACGATCGATGGTTTCTGGACGGATGCTCCATGGAGCAAAAAACACATTAAGAGCTCAGGGGTAGGGCCTGACATCAAGCATGAACTAGATTTTCACAACTGAAGCTCTCGTCGCCTCATTCTGCACGTGTCTTAAACATGTCAACCCCATTAGACTGGCAACGAGCACAGCCATATCGACCCTCTCGGCTCTGCCTTCAGCGAGGGGCTGCTCAAACGGCAGCGGCTCCTTCCGATGTGCCCAGGGCAGAGGGCCGAATGCCAAGCTGCTGTGAACCGGGCGTTCGATGCTTATTATTTTCAGAGCTGTGCAACTGTGTTCATCAAACAGCACAGACTGGAAGCACAATGGCATTGGAAGCGATTCTTGACCTGCTGTGCCTTTCTCTCTTCAATGCCTCTCAAAGTGCAACAGAACCAGCTGTAAGTAGTCACACAAGTGCCGCAAAGTGAGAGCAACCAGCATTCCGAGAACTCCGCACCTTGTCTTCGCATTTCACGTGTTTTTCATGCTGCAAACGCTCCAAGCAAAGAAGCGCTACTGCCATCTCTCCGGATCTCCGGTCTCCTGGCACACGGCGTCAGCGCCAAGGCTTCTGCAGCCGCCTGGAGGCGACACGCGTCGACGAGTTTGCCTTGGGACCATGGTCAGGCCATTGGCCTCCGAAAGAATTCGCGAGACGTCGCCAAGGGGTACACAAAGAGCCCTGTTTGGTGAGCCCGTGTGCATGCAAACCCAAATTTGCCGTTGAAGACATCGCCCAAACTGGGCCTCCAAGCCTAGCCTCCTTCAAAGGCAGGTCTGCTGGCAGAAGTGCGACGGCGCAAGCGCCGCTGTGTTCCAGCAGCTGGCTCAGCGCCTGTCGAGCGGTGCCGCGACAATGGACAGAATGGACATGGCATGCCATGCCCAGGGGGCCTATCATGGCCAGGAACTTTGGGCCTGGAGTAAGCCGTCGCTTCCGTTCCACGGCCCGCCTCGAAAGGCGCCAGAACCCGCTCAGGGATCTGCACAGGGCCCGGCTCGAAAGACACAGTCACCCAGGTTTAACCTCATGAGTTCAGTTTCCAACTTTGACCCATGAAAGCCCTGAGAACGCATTGCGCGAGGCTGAAGGCTGCCAGTCTACCTTCGACCCCCCTCCGAGCCTGGCCGTTGAAGACCGAGGGCATGGGCCGATCCACAGCGCAGAAGGCCCTGAAGAACATGGGCGACAGATCCAAGCAGGACTGGCCTTGAAGGTTCCAAGCAACCGGGCACTGGGCACGCCGCACGGCCAGTCTTGGCTCTGGGTAGACCATTTGGAATACCAAGTTTCTTCGGCCTCGCTTCAACGGTCTTGTCGGGGTGTCCTTGGCCTTGTGTGTTGTTCTTCCTGTGGATGTTGCTCAGGTCGGGAAATCTTGGCTTCGATGCTTTGGAGAGGAAAAAACCATTGGAGACACGTGTGCGCAACACGTGCTTTTGATGCTTGATTGACTTAGAATCTTGTTTTTGCCCGTGTATATATATATATATACACGTGCATTTGTGTGCATTATACATAAATATATATATATATATATATATATATATATATATATATATATTATGCGTACACTGACTTTTACCTATATACGCCTATGGGTCTGCACACAATATAAACATAACTATGCGACAGATGCGATATATAGATAGATATCCGCCGACATTGTTCGGCGTGTCGGACACCTAAGAGAGGATAGGGGATAACCCCCCCCCCCCCCCCCACGTACCGCGCGGCAATCTGATGACGTTCTACTAAGAATAGTCTTTGGGGAGCCGGTGTCGCAAGACAGGTCCCAGGCTCGAATCCCCCTGCCGGCTCTTTGCTGGTTCGGGTTTTCTGCCTCCTTTTGCCGAAAATCTGGACAACTCTGTGTTTTGGACATCCTTTTTGCGAACACGTGGGAAAAACCGTGCTTTTTCCCCAACAGCTGAAAGCTTTGGGGTCTCAGCCCAGATAGGCTCCGGGGTGGTCCGGGGCGGCCCTGAGGTAAGGTTCCACCAAGGTTCCACCAGGGTTCCACCAAGGTTCCACGAGGGTTCCACGAGGATCTGCGAGGGCTGCGGGGTGGTGCGAGCACGACATGCTGTTGGGGATATCACCTGAGCTTATTCTCGTAAACATAGGGAAAATGCAAGGAAGCGCAGGGAAATGAGGATAAAGGGAAATGCAAGGACATGCAGGGGGACACTGCAAGGCAAACAAAGGACAAGGAAAAGGGAAATGACTGGCAATGAAAGAAAGGACATACGTGGACAATGAAGCGCACACACCGAGAAAACGACACGGACATGAAGGGGGACTTGAGAGGAATGGAAGGGGACATGACGAGAAAGAACATCCTCAAACAAATGCCGAGACATGAAAAGGACATGACGGGGAAATCAAAGGGAAAGCCAGTAGTACGAAGACAATTCAGGGGTCATGAAGGGGCAGTGCACGGAACTTGCGGCAACTCAGGGGGGGGCATGACGCTGCAATGCAAACAGAGAGAGAGAGAGAGAGAGAGAGAGACAGAGACAGAGACAGAGAAAGAGTGAGAGAAAAGGACCGAGATCGAGAAAGAGACAGAGCAGGAGACAGAAAAAACCAAGCGGAGAGAGAAACAGAAAGAGAGACAGAAAGAGAGACAGAGAGGAAAGAGACACGAGGTGGGGAGAATGAGGCATGGTGAGGCGGTAGAGAAAGATAGAGACATAGAGAGGAGGGAGAGAGAGAGAGAGAGAGAGACAGGCATAGAGAGGCAGGAGAGAGCGACAGAGAGAGAGAGACAGAGAGAAAGGCATAGCGAGGCAGGAGAGAGTGAGATAGAAAGAGGCAAAGAAGCAGAGAGAAAGAGAGAGGGAGAGAGAGAGAGAGAGAGAGAAGGAGAGAGAGAGAGAGAGGATTGGAAGGATGGGGAGGATGGGGAGCAGAGAGACAGAGAGAGAGCGAGAGAGGACGAGGGAACACACGGGGGAGGAGAAAAGAGAGAGAGAGAGGAAGCAGGAGAAAAGGCAGACGACAATGTCGGCGGACTGAGCCGGAGGCTCTCAAGTATAAATACATATACACATTTATATACATACATACATACATACATACATTACATTACATTACATTACATTACATTACATTACATACCATTACATACCATTACATACCATTACATACCATTACATACCATTACATACCATTACATACCATTACATACCATTACATACCATTACATACCATTACATACCATTACATACCATTACATACCATTACATACCATTACATACCATTACATATTACATACCATTACATACCATTACATACATACATACATACATACACATACATACATACACATACATACACATACATACATACATACATACATACATACATACATACATACATACATACATACATACATACATACATTACATACATACACATACATACATACATACATACATACATACATATACATACATACACATTACATTACATACATACATTACATACATTACATACATACATACATACATACATACATACATACATACATACATACATACATACATTACATACATACATACATACATACATACATACATACATACATACATACATACATACATTACATACATTACATACATACATACATACATACATACATACATACATACATACATACATACATACATACATACATACATACATACATACATACATACATACATACATACATACATACATTACATACATTACATACATACATACATACATACATACATACATACATACATACATACATACATACATACATACATACATACATACATACATACATACATACATACATACATACATACATACATACATACATACATACATACATACATACATACATACATACATACATACATACATACATACATACATACATACATACATACATACATACATACATACATACATACATACATACATACATACATACATACATACATACATACATACATACATACATACATACATACATACATACATACATACATACATACATACATATACATACATACATACATACATACATACATACATACATACATACATACATACATACATACATACATACATACATACATACATACATACATACATACATACATACATACATACATACATACATACATACATACATACATACATACATACATACATACATACATACATACATACATACATACATACATACATACATACATACATACATACATACATACATACATACATACATACATACATACATACATACATACATACATACATACATACATACATACATACATACATACATACATACATACATACATACATACATACATACATACATACATACATACATACATACATACATACATACATACATTACATTACATTACATACATTACATACATACATTACATACATTACATTACATTACATTACATTACATTACATTACATACATACATACATACATACATACATACATACATACATACATACATTACATACATACATACATACATACATACATACATACATACATACATACAGACACACACACACATACATACATACATACATACATACATACATACATACATACATTTGCCATACATTGCCATACATACATACATACATACATACATACATTACATACATTACATACATTACATACACTACATACATTACATACATTACATACATTACATACATTACATACATTACATACATTACATACATTACATACATTACATACATTACATACATTACATACATTACATACATTACATACATTACATACATACATTCATTACATTACGTTACGTTACGTTACGTTACGTTACATTACATTACATTACATTACATTACATACATATATATATATATATATAATATGTACATATCTATACACAGACATAGGTACACATCCCGCCTCAGCGCCCAGCCGCTCTCCTGGGCCTTTTGAGCCACGGAGGTTTCCAGCGCCACATGCAGCCGGGGCCGGGCCCGGGCCAAGGCGCAGAATTGGCGGGGCCCCACCTGGTGACTTCCCGAGCTGAAGCGGCGCAACGTGGATGGAGGCTCAGTGCTGGAAATGCCCCCTGTGATACAACCACCGAACCCCAAAGACTCGCCCCATAGGGCGAGAGTTACTTGCACAGAAGTGGGGAAGATGAACCCCTTGATCCCACAACCCTGGATGGATGGAATGGCTACGGCCCAGTTTAGGGTCGTCCAAAACTCTGGGCTATGAGAATAAGACGAGGTGTGCTTCCCTTACGGTTTTCATTGCACATGTCGACCCTTTGCATGGTTGAGAAGAAGGCCTTGCCCTATTTAGCCAGTTTAGGAAGTGGAGTGCAAAAAATGTGTGACCTCGACCAGAGACTCTTCTTCTTGCCTCGTGGTCAGAGCTTACTCAGGTGGCGCTGCTTGAAAGCTCACAATCCGAGATGCCTCTCACTTAACACAAGACACAATGTAGCAAACAACATGAGCACAATGGCTCTTGGCCTTGGGAAGTTTGAGGGTTTAGGGTCACACAACCCACACATGCATACGACATGCAATTCACATCAAGTGGACAGGTTTTTTCCAAATCTCCGGTTGCGCAACCGGCCGTCTTCATGTCGGTGTGCTCCAGCAAGGCGCCGCACGCATCTAAGCCTGGCAGGTCCTGTCAGGCGATCGGCGACTCGGCGCCTCCGAGACGGAAGCTTCGCGAGGCGGTTGGAGACACTCGGGTTGGTGACAAATTCATTGAGAGTTGATGGATTTGTGGAGTGGGTCATAGATTTGTGGATATGAGTCAGAATCAAAACCTGGTACTAAAATGATCTACAACCATGCAAAGAAATAAGAAGGCGGCCGCAGCTATCTATGGTTGAGATTGGCCCTTACTACCCTTCATCTACCCGGGTTTTGATTGTGGCTCATATGATGGATTTGATGGATTTGATGGGTTTCACCTACGCAATAGCGATATCGGCTCGTTGGCAGGTGAGGAAAACACACATACCAAACTGGGGGCCGGCCCGCAAAGAGGCAGTTCGGCGCTCGGGCAGTCCTGCACCAGCACGACCTTGCAGCCGGTTGCCCACAACATGTTCCCGGAGGGCCTCGAGGCTCCTTGAGCCCTTGATACTCGTCTTTGCTTTTCTGGAGCCTTGTTAGGAGCCTTCCTATAAACTTGGACTTGACCCGGATGGGTCATTCGCAACGAACACCCTGCCCGCCCCTGCCGCTAACGCAACGAACCCTCGCGCGGATCGAACTCTCCGCGTTTCCGCCGCGCGGCGTCGTGCTCCGTGCCGAGGCCGATGTCCGCAGCAAGCCAGCGGCAGATATCGCCGGCCTGGCAAATTTGTCTGCACCCAAATGCGAGAGCACAACGCGTTTACCTCCCTTGGCACAAAAAAAAATATGGTTCCCTCAACGAACATCCAGCAAACAAAACTCTTTCTTGCTTTTCTCCGCAGCGGATGCTTCCCTTTGGTCATGGAACTGGTGCCCTCAACGAAAATAATTAAGCTGGGTGGATCTGACTCCAAGGGCTGCTGTCCGCGTCCGAACGACCTGCCTTGGTGCCTTCCGGGCCGACCTCCGAGCTGAAAAGCGTATCCGGAAATTCTCGTCTGCCGAATTCTGACTTTACCCGTGAGTGAGTGAGTGAGTGAGTGAGTGAGTGAGTGAGTGAGTGAGTGAGTGAGTGAGTGAGTGAGTGAGTGAGTGAGTGAGTGAGTGAGTGAGTGAGTGAGTGAGTGAGTGAGTGAGTGAGTGAGTGAGTGAGTGAGTGAGTGAGTGAGTGAGTGATTGCGTGAACAGGTGGTGCCTTTTTCTGCGTCAGGGTCTGACCAATAGTGCAGAATCATTGGAAAGGCGTCGTTTCGGATGACCCCGAGACCCTGGGCGTTTCACAGGAACAAAATGAGTCTCTGGCTTGAGAATGCCACGTCTCCGTGCCGCACGGCTCCATATGGCGTCAAAATCTTGGCAGCCCTTCATTGCCCAGATTCCTTTCCTACATGGACCAACCAAGTGGGCAGTGACCCAAAAAAGGGTCTCTGTGTCTTGCCCCGGCTCCATATGCATCTCGCGCCCCAAACCGGGGACCAAAGGCCGGCCACGGCGTCCGGCGTCCAGCTTCGGCTTTGGGGCTCCGGCCAGCTCCAGCTCCTCCCCCTGCAGCAGCCATGTGGCCTGGCCCACTGCGGGGGAAATGGCTTGTGGGAGGCTTCACGGCGGCTTTTGTGCGTAAGGGGACATTGCTCCAAAGCGTCCTGGGAAACTTCTCGGTGTACTAAGCTACCCCGACATGCCAGCACTGAATTGCGCTTCATGGAAAATTATGAAAGCTTTAACCACCAAAACGGTGAACATGTGCCAAAGATGAATGATCTTCGAGAGCCAACAAAGCAAAGGCTAGGAAAGAGCAGGGAAAAACAAAAATGGAGGAAGACGCCTGTTGGTTCGTTGCGCAGGTCTCATGCATTTGAACTTGGAGTTGCCTTCGATCTTCAGCTTCTTCGACTCGAAGTGGAGGCGACCGAAGCGTCCGACCTGGATGGACTCCACCTCCGCGGACTTCCAGTGACAAAGCCAAGCCCCGCCGAACCTCGCGCCACAGTCGCGCCGACCGTTGTGCGCAACTGGGGTGAAGCCGGGAAAGGACCCCCCCGTCGACGTCACTCACCATGTTCAGGAAAACACCCAGAAATACACCTGGGCTCACCTCTCCAATGAAGGCAAGCATTCAGGATCAAAAGTCTCACCAACCTGGTCTTGTTTGATCCCTGCCCACCACAGAACTCACCGCGCCCCACACACACTCATTGCTTCTGCCTTTGGGTTGCCAACTGGAAGGCCCGGTCTTTGCAGCGTTTGCCAATGGTTGGTTCTGACAGGTATACTTGGGGCACACATGCTTCAATGCTTTCCAGCCACTGGCAGGTCTTAAATCGTTCAAAGCAGGCCTTCCAAGCGGGACGACGAGAGTCTGAAGGGATACGCAGCTCGCGAGTTGCCAAGCGGCACGGCGGGCTGCAGCGGGGGTGTCCCTGCCAGCGGCCACCAGCGAAGCAGCGCAGCCATCTGGCACGAGCCGAGTTCAGTCCCGTGGAAAATGTCGCCCGCCTGGGGACGGCGGTGAAAGCTGGTTTTTGAGCCACCGCCCAAAATGCCCGGTGCATGATGACCTGGCCAGCAATCATCAAATAAACAAACACATGTTCCTGGGTTGTGCCTTGCCCCTCATTCGTAACGAGACCGGAACATCCTCACCTACGTTCAATCATTGGAGGCGTTACCCCTCCAAAAGTAAATTTCGTTGTATGGGCAACATAAAAGATATGCCTATGAATCTTAATAGGGAACCTCCTCCAAAGTGGTTGGTGGACATGGATCGGGACCCACCTAAATGATGTCCACCAAAGGCTCCCCAATTCAAATATTCAGACCCATATGGCCATGGGTCAAGATCCCGTACCCCCAGTGAACATCCCAATCCCCACTAAAATAGGTTCTAAAATGGGTGGTGAATTCATTGTCTGTTTTTGGTACCCAATTTGTGTCATGGCCCCAACTGGTTATTGCCTTGTATTTCAGGTCACTGAGGTAAGGATTATGTTTAGAGCTTTTGGTTCCTTTTTGTTTCCTTCAAAACCGACCAGAAAGAAGTGCCTACAAACCAAAATCCCACTGGTTTTGACAACGACAGCCATATCCGTGCCAGTGCGTGTCTGCAAGTGACCCAGTGGACGCCTGCTCCCAGTCTCCGCCCGGCTGCTCATTGGCCGCCAGGGGCCCTCGGAGCATCTGCCCTGTGCCGACCGAAGGCCGAGCTGTGCCGAGGTCGGGTCTGCGGTTTTGTTGACATGGCTGTGGTGGTCAAACATCGGGTAACCTCCAAATGGAACCCTGGTAGGTGGACCCATGGGGAAAAAAAACAACCTCGGGTAAGGGTTGCCCTATGGAAACATGGGCCCCTGGTGGTTCAATTTTGACCCATACCCACATAGGCTTCTAAACACGCGAACGACGCCTGTGCCCAAATGGTCCCCAGTCTGACCCAGGTGGCATTTAGTCCCAGGCCTGCTGGTTCTTGGAGCAGCACGAAGCCCTGCTTCTTCTTCTCCGTGCTGGAGAGCCACATCTCCAGCATGGTGAGCCTGCGAAGCCACTTCTGTGCAGCTGCAACTGGGAATGTCCAGTGAGACTTAAGGTCTGCACACAGGGCAATGCCAGAGAGCGTTGCAGAGCCTTGCCGCGCGCTTGTTTTAACTGCACGGCGGCTTTGGATCAACCGGGGCTGTACTGCACACAACAGCAGCCTTGCAGTAGTGGGGACAGGACTGGGATTGCCTCTTTCAAACAAAGGCGGTGAGAGAAGAAAAAAGCGTCGGAAACGAAGTTTACTTCATCCCGTCCATTCAATTCACCCTGGAGCAGCTGACTGATTGCTCTGCAAGCAGCGCTCTCTGGGCAGGTGGCCAATCATGGGCTCGTCCCACGCTCCCATGCGAAGCCAAGTTTGTCGAGGCGGTGAGTCTGCTCCTTGCTCAGCTTCCCCTTGGATCTGGCTTTCTGCAGCTGACGAACCCATGATCCAAGAGCAAAGCCAGTAGGGCTCTTAAAACGGCTGGGTACCATTAGATGGCCGTGCTCTGCATGGTAGGCCTGCAGTTGTTCCATCGTGGAGTGGAAATCAGGCCGTTTGTACCAAACAAAGCCAAGTTTGTCGAGGCGCCGTACCTTCTCCTGAGGAAGCTTGCCGTTCCATTTGGCTTGCCGTTGCACGGCCACCCACTTTCCCAGCGCAAAGCCATCGGGGGTTTTGTACTTCTTAGACACGATGGCTGGGCCCTGCTGTGAATGGTATTGCTGCAGCTTTTCGAATGCGATCTCCCAGTTGCTGAGATCGATCTCATTCTGCCAGTCGCCAAGATGGTTGAACTCGTCCCATGCAAAGCCAAGCTTGTTGAGACGTCGGGTACGCTCCTTGCTGAGCTTGCCGCTGGATTTGGCTCTGCGCTGGTGGTCGAGCCAAGCCCCAAGACCAAAGCCGTCGGCGTTCTTGAAACTCGTGAAACGCCCGGGCGCCGAAATATTCCCGTGCTCTGCATAATAGGCCTGCAGCGTTCCAAAAGCGTACTCCCACGTATCCCACACAAAGCCAAGCTTGTCAAGGCGCTGGATTTGTCTCTTGCTCAGCTTGCCCTTGGACTTGGCTTCCCGCTGGCGGCAAACCCAGGATCCAAGACCAAAGCCATCATTGCTCCTGAACTGTGGGGACACAACTACGTTTCCGTGCTGCGCATGATAGGCCTGCAGCTGTTCAAAGGCGAGCTCCCACAAGTGACTGCGCACGTCCCACACGAAGCCCAGATTCTCAAGCTGCCGAGTTTGCACATCGCTCAGCTGGCGGGTGATTTTGCATCGCCGTTGTCTGGCAGTCCATCGACCGAGGCGGCACCCTGTCGACGTCACATGGCTGCCAGGAACAAGCACATGCCCTGCAGAAGCCTTGTACGCCACCAGCTCGCGATAGGCATCGGCCCAGGCTCGGCTGACATTGCCCATGCTCATGAGGCTCGGCAATATGCACAGATCCAAAAGCTGCGCCGCTTCCTCGGCGCTCGACACGTCCAAGTCCTCGCATGGCGCTTCTTCCGCCAAAACACCCAGCCGAGCCCTCCACTGGTTGGGTCTCTTCAGCGAGGCCTTGAAGAGGTCATCAACCTCAGTGAGCTCCAGCAGCAGCCGCCGCAGCTCTGCCTCCTCCATCAGCCTGCCGTCCTCTTGGCGCACGATGGGCGGCGCGATGACCACGGCGTCGACCTTGGCCGGGTGCCGCCGGAGCACGCGGCCCACGCACTGCCGGAGACGCACGCCGCGGCGGGGCGCCACGAAAAGGCAGGTGTCCGCCACTGGCAAATCCACGCCCTCGCTGAGCACGTCCACAGTCACCAGCACGCGCAGGGCGCCGCTTCGGGCGAAGCTGTGGAGCAAGTCCCGGCGCCGCACAGTGGCAGTCTGACCATTGTAGTGGCCCGCAGCGACGCCGGCGGCGTTGAGGAGGGCAGTGAAGGCCTTGGCTTCATCGACCGTGTTGCAAAAGGCCAAGATCTTGCGGGCGAGCGGGAGGCCTTGGATGACTTCCACCAGGCGTGGCCGGGAGTCGCCCTCCGAAAGAACCGGCACCATCACCGAGTAGTGTGTGATCACCCCGGCCTCGATCGCCGGCCTCAAGCCGAAATCAAAATCGGGCTTGTTCCAGAGCAGTGTCGCTGTGAAGAAGACCCTCTTTCGCGCCTGCAGCGAGAGGACGTGCCGCGCATGCACTCCCAAATCAGCCAAAGCAGGCGTATTCGGCATATTCGGCACGTTGGACAAGGGCTCGTAGTGGTGTGCTTCGTCCAGCAGCAAGAGATCCAACGTCAGGCTCTGCAACTGCCACGCCGAATTCCGCACGCACACAAAGACCTCCGCGGCGAAATCTGCCTGCCACCCGGTGCCCACCCGGCAAACGTGGTGATGTGGCAGCGTCTCCTCCAGCAGCTGCGCCATTTGCTGCATCAGGTCCAGCTTTGGCACCACCACACAAGCGCGCCCACCCTTGGAGACAACATCGAAAAGTAAGTCCGACATCACCAAACTCTTGCCCGTGCCTGTGGCCATCTGCACGAAGAAGTCCCTTCCTGAAGCGTTGAGAAACTGCTGGCAGCTGCGCAGGCAAGCGACCTGGTGCTGCCATCGCGGCTTAGCCTTGGCCCGCGCCTGCTGCAGAAGCACCTCCCTCCGGGCGAGGTTCCGCCAGGACTCCATCTCCTCCTCTGTGTAGCGCCGGTGGGTCATGTTACTCCATGCCACCTTGCCCCAACCCCAAGCTTCAAAAATCCTTCCTTCAAACTGGGGTAGTGAACACAAAGCAAGCTGGCCATGGGTCGAAATCCCGTACCCCCAGTGAACATCCCAATCCCCACTAAAATGGACCAAACTGGGTGGTGCACCTACCCCAAAATGGGATCCCATTGGTTTTGACCTACGGCCAGCTTACTCAGAAAGCTGGAAGCAAGGAAACTGGACCAGTCTGGCCGCCAGCTGGGGCAACTCCGTGGCGTCCGTGGTGGCGACCACCAGCTGCCGCACGTGGTCCCGCAGCGGCGAGCCTTCCGCCTTGACCAGGTAGTGGAAGTTGGTGAGCCGATGCAACGGCACCCCGCCTGCGTAATCTTTGGCCTGGATGGGAGCACACGTGTCAGTGACGGCTTTCTGACGGGCACCCGGTTCCAAACAAAGGACGGCAGGTCAAAAGGTCCCTTTCTGCCACACTCAATTCTTAGGGTGAAAATGGGGAAATTTCAGACTGGCGGGTACCCGACGTCGCTCGATTCGCGGCCTGGACGGCCACGGAAAGGTTCAAAGCCAAGGAGTCGATGCCTCGGTCTGCCAGCGGTAGGCCCAAGCGCTCCTTGAAGCGCACGGGGAGCAACGCCCAGGGCACTGTGCCCAGATCCAAAGCCGAAATCAGCTCCAGCTCCTAGCTATCTCTCGTCTTGTCTTGCTCTTTTGTCATCTCTTTTAGATCCACCACACCCGGCTGTGGGCTCCATAAAAAAAATCACTTTGACTGGGAGAATGTGTTTGCGCTGCCTTAAACACTGCGCATTGCCATTCCAAATGCACCGAGCAAACTGATACACCGAAGTACCTTTTTTCCGTGTCAATCAACTGTTGAAGCTCTGTCCTGGTGACACACACACACACACACAAAGCTCGGAAATAGTCAACAACAGGCTGGCATTATTTCCTCAAAATTATTCCTTCGAACAATCCCCACCCAAATTCACGCAAACATGACTGCCTCGAGCGTCAACTCTGGCTCGCTGCAACGCATCTGAAACCACGGAAGCCCTGCTTCTCTCTACCACGGAAGCAATGTGTTCCCGACCCACAAAAACAATCAAACATGGCCAGGCTTCCGGGAATGCTTGCAGCTGTGACATGGCTATGGGTCGAAAGCCAAATCGTACCCAGTGAACATGCCACTCCCCACAAAAATAGGTTCTATGGGTGGTGAATTCACCTACCAACCAAACATGGGATCCCAAAAACGGCTCCTGGCCCTCGGCTCCTGGCCCGGCGCCAAGTCCCCCGTCGCAATGGCCTCCAGCGCCTTCCGCCGCACCGCCGCGTGGATGTCTTGCGCCTCCGCCGTGCCCAGCGAGGCGCGCCGCACCCGGCGGGCGCCGCGCGGGAGGAGCGGCCGCGCGGCGAATCCATATGCCAGGCGCAGCACGAGGCACCCAAGGTGCGCAAGGCACGCGAGGCGCAAAAGGCGCCAAGCGCGCGAGGCCATGAGGCGAGAGTGAGTCTAAGCGGGGCTGCGGCGCGGATCTTTGCAAACGCGACTTCTCGTGTGAGGTGCTTGGATGCAGTCAATTTTGCGAGGCGTTCAGCGATTTCCAAATAGTACCTCCAACTTCAATCCCAGAACTTTTGACTCGCCAGTAAATCTCTAGCATTCCCGACGCCCTCACCCTGCTGAAAGCAAGCTGCCTCTGAGAACAGCATACCTCTGCACTTCTTCGGAAATTCGCAACAACTTTACAAAGGCGGTGCATCTTGAAGAATGAAATTTGGTTGAGAGAGCTGAGGAAAGCTGCTTTTCACAAGGGCGTTCCATCTCCGCAGTCCACCAGCAACTGACTTGATGCAACGCTCGCCTGGCCCAGTGGCCCTTGCGCTCAGACGACACCTGACGAGCGAACAGTCTGAGCTGAGCCCAAAGCTCGGTGAGCCGAGTCAGGCGCCTTGCAGGTGTCTCCAACATCGTGTCGATCGTTCACTCTTTGGATGACAAAAGGATTGACCTCAAACTGGCTGCATTTTCTGAGAGCTCGGGGCCGTCCGAAAACCCGATCTGCGCCTTCTGTTGAACCACGGCAACCAACCGCTTCGTTTCGAGAGGGGGAAGTACAGCTGCCGCCAAGACTCCCACGGGGTCGTCACTGTCGCTAAACATGGAGCCGGTCAGGGGAAGCCTCTAGAACTTAACCCATTCATCGGCAAAATGTTCTCCAGAGCTATCCAAGGCAATGGCACTCTTTGTTGATGCCTGATTTCCCGCGTGCAAACGATCATCTACAAATCGACGTTTCGCTTTCAGCTCCCAGTTTCTCAGTTTATCCTTTGAATCATGGGGGCTGGGGGAGAGGCAGCCCAAGTAAGCTCTTGTTAAGGCCTTTAGGGCTTGTTTGGGGAGTATGTGGGCTCCTTCCCCCCGTCCTCCCTTCCCCCCATGCAGTCCCTGCAGTCCCTGCAGTCGCTTCATCGCCTGGATGCGCTGGCCAGGTCGCAGCTCGCCGCAGGCGGCCGCGTCCCAGCGCGGCGCCCGGCGGATGGCGCAAGGCTGCAGCACCTCGAACCAGTCCTCGGCAGACCACAAAATGAGCTCGAAAAATTCCGCGGGACGTGCTTGGGCCCTCCAGTTTTTGTGGGGATTCGTTGGACGTGCTGGGGCCTTCAGTCTTTGTAAAAAGGCTTTGAAAGGCTTCGACTCAAAGGATGCACGTGAATCATTTGCACATGTCAGAGATATGAGTACTCACTTCACTCGCTTCACAGAAGCGAAAAAAACATCAACAACACCCTTTCCATATGCTTTGAATGCTCCTCGCAAGGCAATGGGAGCTTGTGATACATTGACCGCTGACGTGAGTGAGGACAACGCGCGACCCGTGAGAGCCTTCGTGTTTTTGCCTGTGCGTCAGAGGCCAAGTCTCCACGTCTTCCTCCTCCATGGCTTCTCCCTCGCCATGGCCCGGCTCACAGTCGCGCAGGTCAGGCTTCCTCAATTCTCTACCTCTTGAATGCGAAGGGGCTGCCATAGATGTTGTGCCCAAAAGCTTGGAAGAGGGTGAAAGGGTTTCAGGCCTCTCCACTAACAATCAAGATACAAGAGCCCCGCAGAACCACAACAGGCAGTAAATTTGTCCTGTGCTGTGAATGTGGAAGGCCTCCTCACTCGGAAGCAGCAAAGCGAACGGCAACAGCATGGTTGCGTTCCCCCAAAAGAAGCCTAGGAAATGCTCAAAAACAACTCAATAAGGGGGAGATTTCCCCGGATGACCAAGGTGCTGCTGACTTGTTGCTCTCACAAGGCATCTTCTTTTATTGCGACATACGCTCTCTCAGAACTCGATGTCCTCGACCTCCTGGCATGTTTGACTTGCTCAGCCATGCTCTGAGTGGGTTCTGCCCAAGAACCGAAGGACTGGACTAAGTGGGTGCCCGCGTAGACCATCTCCAAGCAGCAGTGGTTCTGTCCAAACCGAACGAACTGAGTGGGTGCCCGGTTAGACGCCAAGAACCCAAGAACCGGCCAAGCAAAGTTCGAATCTCAGATCCATTGCGAAAGTTGGTCCAGTCCTCTTGAGCAGGGCGCTCTGGCCCAGTCTCCTCGGGAGCCTTGCGCGAGGCGCGCGAGCCTGATCCTCGGAGGTGCGCTCGCTCTTGCTTGCCATGGCAAGACTGATGGACACGGTTTGCATAGACTCCTCCCACAAAAACACACATCTCACTGGCCAAAACCACATCCAACCGCTGAACAAGAAAACCACTCCGAGCACCGGAGATCTCTTCCGAGCGGCTCGGCCGCGCCGCTGCGGCCGCAGGCGCCGTCGCCGGCGCCGGGGCGGCCGCCGGCGCCGGCGCCGGTGCTGGTGCCCGGGCTGGGGCTTTGGGCGCCGGAGCTGCCTCCGCCTGGGAGGGCCTCGGGGTCCGGTCACGACGCGCGAGCAAGGGACGGGTGTGGACTGCTCTATGCGCATGGTCTGAGATGGGGATGTTGCAAGGCTGCCCGTTTTCTGCGTATGGCAAGTTTGCATGTCTTACTCTAAAATGGGCCTTGGATGATGCTTGGGCCAAAGCCTGGAGACCAGGATCTGCGGGGTCTGCAGTGCTTCTTGGCATTCCGGCTGCTGGTAGACCTCGGATCGGAGCCCGTTGCTTGAGAAACCAAAGCTGTTGGAGTCTCGCCCAAGCTCCGAAACAAGTAGTCAACGATCCAAAATTTGAAAATTCACCAGGTTTCACAGGTCACCAGGGGATCCTTGGCATTTTGAGTTCTACTTGGCTCAATTGGGCATGGTTCACTGAGCCGGGCAGCCAAGTGCTCGCAGCCGTCCGCGCATGGATCGTTGTCGTCCAAATCCATGACCTGCGGCCCGTCCCTTGCATGCCACGAGACGAGAAGAGGCTGAAAACACCCAACCCACGTTTCACAGCGCGCCTGATCCAAAGGTAGGGATGTCCAAAGAAAGCTGTCCAAGCTGAGCAATGACCAGGACACCAAAAACCTCAGCTGGCAAGGTGAGCATAGGATCGCCCACCAGCGCTTTCCACTTTGCCCTTCAGCAGGTCTCCGATACTACACGCATGCGCCCAATCCGTGGTGTTGGGACACGTCTTAGCGGGAGTTGCCGTCTGGTTTTCCCCATGGGCTTCGTCCTGCGTACACACACTCACACACACAGCGCCCTTCAGTCCACGATATTAATAAATAGAGGAGCTAGGCTTGTCGTGAAATTACGAACTTGAATCAGGCGCAAAGGGAGCCCGCAGGCCGTTGATTTGCCGGGGTCCCCCCACCACAGCCAAGCAGCAAATTGGGAGCCAGCACCAAGCCAAACTCCACGCCGCGAGCACCTAAGACGCCAATCATCAGCAGGACGTAGATGAGAAGCCCCATGTGCACCTTGGCACATCCTCTGCATCATTCTAGGGGTACCTTCCCCATTCTTTCCAGGGGTTCTTCTGTTCAGGAAACCATCAAAAACCCAGAGCCGGTTTTTGGAAAGAACGATGGTTGAAAAGAATGGAGAATCAACCCCTAGAATCATGCCATTCCTAACCCATACGCTTTCTCGAAAATGGATGCGGCCAAAATGGAACTCGACCAGCTCAGGCACCAACAACACCCAGCACACCAAAACCCTCAGGCACCAACAACACCCAACACCCAGTGGACGCTCAAAAATGGGTGGCACCTACCCCAAAATGGGATCCCATTGGTTTTGACCCACAGCCACACATTTGCAGTTTTTCCGGCACCTGCTTCAGGGATTGCACGAAGAGCTCGCCCCCGCTGTCGCCCTGCCGGGGCTCCGCAGAGAGCAGCAAGTACCCGTGGGACAGGCCTCGGCCGAGCTCGGATTCGGAACTAACTGCCCAACGAAGTGGCCGTCTTGAGATTTTAGCCAAGACCGGCCGCTCACACAACTCTATAAATTTGCATCAAACAGCCATTTGCTGATAATGACGACCATAATGAGCATAGTGATTTAGCTTTTGAACATGTCACACCGGTACATTCCCTTACAAACACCAAGGGCGAATCCGCTCGCACGTTGGCCACTGTCAGGTGTGCAGCTCAGGCGGCGCTCGAACAAAAAGTACACGATCGCGGCGAGCAGAATCAGCGGGCTGATGCTGCAAAAGACCTCAGATGGGCCAGTTTCACGAAGCCACACACAATAGAGTTGAACTCTTCTCCCTGGGGGCAATATGCCTAAGAAGCTCTTTCACCGGCTCTTAGCTCTTCAAACTGTTCAGCTCCTGGTGCCATTCCGTGACACCAAATGAATTGACAGGGCCACTCAGCTCACCCAAAACCAGAGCTGTTTACAAGCCATACATTGGGCAGGTCTGGCGCGTTGAGGCCTTGCTGGCAACAGCCATGGATTGCAGCGCCTCCCAAACCGCTCCCAAGCCTTGAGGCAGCCACCAGCGCAATGACCAGCATGAAGGTGGAGCGTGCCACGCGCGTGCCCATGAGCACGGAGTCCTGAGGCCACGTGCCAGGCTGGGTGGCTCCGACCAAACGAACCTCTGAGGTGAGGCTGAGGTGAGGCTGAGGGTCGAAGAAATGGACCAACATGGCAGCTTGGTAAATGGGACAAAGACTAAAACCTGCGGTTCGCCCCAGCTGTTTCACTTTTAACCACACCCAGGTTGTCATCCCTTGCAAGTGAGCCAGCCCAACCCGTTTGTGCCTCCTCGGCGGTGCGGCATGCCTCCTTTTCGGACATGAACTCGCGGAGGCTGAGGTACAGCACCTGACCCCCAAATGACCCAAACTGGGAGTCGTTTGACAGTGGACGCTCAAAGACGTAGACGTGGACTCCAGAAGAAAGACCCGGTGGCAGGAGCAACGTTGCACTACTGCGACAAACAAAAACGGCGGCGTGGTACCATGGACGGCAAGGCACAGTCCAGCCTGCAGTCAAGAAAGCACAAACTCAAAGTCATGACCGGGTACTTGGTCAATCAGCTCCCTTGGCAAAGAACAATATTGCTCAAATCCAACGCCCACTTACCCACTTCCATCCGCATGGCAGACCCAAACCTGATCTGTTTCCGCGGAACGAGGCGCCAGCGGCCCCGGGCGCAGCAGTTCGCAGCTGCATGAGCCCCACCTTGGCGACATTCCACAAATGGTGACACGCAACGGGGGAATTCGGGCGGCAACACACAACCAGCTTTCCTCCCAGTTGAGGTTTGGCTGGACTAGGACCACTTCAAATTCCATGCTCCGCCACTGCGGTTTACATCTGACCAACACCACTCTACATGTTCTCCCACGTTGTTGCTTTCAGTTGAGGTTCACTTTGGAGCTGTGTCCAATCTAGGCACCCTTTCAGCGAGAAAAAAACCGAAACCCGAATCCGCATGAGGTTTGCGGTCTGTCTGAGGCCCCGGGCCCCAGCACGATGTAGTTCACATAGAACCGGGAGGTCAAGGGCAGGGACTTGGCCAGCAGCGGCACGATGGCCGCCGGCTGCTGCGCCACGTAGAGCAGCGTGGTGATGAGGCCCTGCCAAAAACGGCTGGGCTCCTAGCCCTGTGGATGGACAAAATCCATTTCGCAGCAAGTAAAAACCATAGTTGAAACATGTTGAGAAACCATAATGTTTGTTGGTATTTGCAACTGAATCATCCCATGGTTTCTAAGGTGGTGCAGGATTTCGTCCATCCGCAATAGGGGGCTCCGAAGCTCATGCCGAATCGTTTGGGCGAGTCGTTGCCACTTGCGTGGCAGCAATTGACAAAGGGAGTGAAACTTGAACAACACAGATTGTCCATAAGCCAAGGGCACGAGTCGTCCCGAACTCTCTCTCTCTCTCTCTCTCTCTTTCTCTCTCTCTCTCTCTCTTTCTCTCTCTCTCCCCCTCTCTGCGGCCTGTGCAAAGGCTGTGACCAGCAGCACGAAAACCACCAGGAAGGTAAAGTAGGTCCGCTGCAGTTGCAGTTGGGCAACAGAATAGGATACCTCAAGCGGAAGCAAACTGGGCCATGGCCGCAACCCAAACGCCATACGGCCGCCGTTGAGGGTTGTGAGGATCGTTGTTGCTTTCCTGAGAATGTCAGCGCAGCACATAGGACTTGCTTTAAGCAGCTTGCCGGAGTGTTCAATACTGATGCACTGCCTCCGCCCCATGCTTTTCCTACTTCTCCGATAAGAAACATATTGATGACGTTGAGCGTTTTCATTGGTGGCCCATGGAGACTGCAAACAACTAGTAGTAGTGAGTAATTGATTGGCACGATTTGCGAATCGTAGTTTCGCTTCTCTCGCTATCTCTTTCTCTCTCTGAACGGCTGAGTTCTGCGTCTGCAGCACCAAAGAAGACCATGCCTTTTCCTGCTTCAAATGCTGCCAACTCCACTAGACTTGCCGAGTTGCAGGCTTCAGAAAGGCTCTCTTGATCCTCCTAGGCTGGCGGATCGCTCGCTTCCCCAGCAGGTCATGGCAGTTCTTCCAAGGCATCAAAAAGAGAGCTGGGATAGAGCGTGCTGAAAGACATGAGCTGTATGACTTGCTATCTGAAGAATGACAAGCTTTGTCGTTTTAGTATCTCCACACCACACCTGGCAAGGTCTCTCACTGACTGTGGCATGGCTCATCTCGGCCTTTCAAGTCACCGACTTCGCCGTTTCTCTGAGTTGCAGCAACTTCACTCGGCCGAGCGTCAGCAAAATGGAGGGGATGAAGCTGAGCATCAGCTTCAAGCCCAGCGTGGCAAGCACGCCCTCGAGCCTCGGCGTGCAACATGCTTCGCTGCGTCTCTGCGCTGCTGCTATTGCTGCTGCTTGACGCTAGGATTCGATGGCTTTCTACATTGGCCTTCTGTGGTTGGTCAATTCAGCCGGCCTCAAGAAAACCTGCTTAGGCGGCTTAGGCCGTTCTGTTGCCTCGGGACAGGCGCTGGCACAAGCCAAGAGACATCTCCATGGCAATGGGCGAAGTACGCCGCCACCTGGGGCTGCAAAGGGGTCTCTGCACCCGGGCAACTGAACAGGTCCGTCCCTCACCAAAACGAAACAAGACCCAAGGGCGATCTGAAATGATTCGACAAAAGAGTTCTAGTCTTCTGCTTCCGGAATGGCTGCTGACCTTCCTTTCCGATGCCCTCTCCAGCATGTCTCGCAACTGAAACCGCGATTTTTATGCGGGCCCGCCCCGCCATCTTGTCGTTCAATGATGCGTTGGAGACTATCCTCGCATTGGCCGCTTCCTGCCTGTGGATGACTGGGAACAGCTGCTGCCAGCTGTTCAAGCTCAGGAGGGTGGAGACAAACACCACCTGAGTCGTGCACTGGAAGGCGGGCGGATGACCAAATACCTCGACTCGGTGTCACCATACCCCATCAATCAAACCAACTCTTCTGGTTACGAAACGAGCCTGCGAAGCATTCTCCAAATTGGCCATTGCTGGCACCCTGAGAAAAAGTTGCTCAAAATGATTCCTTTAGATGCCAGCAATTTGTGTCATCAAATGTACAAGACAGATTGACGCGCTATCCCCGGAGCTTGTTCTATGTCGCCCCTGAACATCACCCCCAGAGGAGAGATGGGTGTGGCTCAAAAATAGGGCCAAACTGGAATTCGGGAAAATGGAAACGCAGACAGGACCTGAGGTCCCCTGGCTCTTAAATTTTGAGCCACGCCCAGATTTTGCCCAGGCGCGGCCGGCAGAAAGGCCAAGAAGGTGCTGAAGACGCTGAGCCAGCCCAGGCGTTGCTGGGCGAAGCTGGGCCGGAGGATGAGGCTCTCCTGACAGCTCAAGGCGCTTCTTCGACCCTCTGGCGCCAAAGTTGTAGGGGTTGCTTCCTTTCCCATTCTTTTCAGCCATCGTTCTTTTCAGAAACCAGCCATTTCTCCATTCTAGAAAGAAGGATTCCTGGAAAGAATGGGGCAGGTACCCCTAGAAAAGTCTGTTCTTTCCGTCTTCAATGGGTTTGTGGTATAGAAATGCTATGCACTGGTCTTTCGGTTGGGGGAAGTGGAACCTCCTTCAGATCTGTGTGATGATTCCACAGTGGGATTCTTTGATTGAAGATCACCTCTTCAATGCCAGCTCCACAAAGAAAGAAGCCCCACAACACAAGCAAAAAGCCATGATCAACAAACAAAGCGCCACACCTCAAGCGTTTCTTCGAGCACCTCGGGCCCGCTTGGTTCTTTCGCCGAGGCGCGTAGTGCACGTCCTCGGGCTCCGGCGCTGCGCAGAGCTGCAGCGCGAAGGAGTCTGTGCCCAGCTGCTCCCGGGCCGCCTGGCGGAAGCGCCAATTCGTGGAGCAAAGACTTGCGAGTTGCTGTCCTCAGATCCGACCTCCGGGCACAAATCGATTGGGACGTGCGTGGGGTTTGGGGGCTGCTTTTTCCTGGGCTTTCCTCGGATCCCCCGCTAAAAGTTTAACTGACTTTTAGTGGGTGAAATGGGAATCCCCACTAAGGACTAAAAACCTAGAAGGCTAAGGGGATGGCTGGGAGCCACCAGGTTACGAGTTGCTCAGAGTAAGACACGTCTCGAAAGATTTTCTGCGCTTGGATAAATCCTAGGTGTATGGCGTATGAATGTTCCGCAAGATCCATTAGCGGGGCCCAGGCCGGGCTCTTTGATTAACCGCCTGTTGAGGGAAAGGGCTGCTTCAACATGGAACCTCAACGACAGACCGGAGCACCCCTGAAAGGAGCGCAACAAGCAGTGTAGTCACCTGAAAGTGCATTGCATCGCCAACAATCTTGAGCACTTTGAGCTTGGCACAAGCTCCACGGATTTACAGACATGACTCAGGTCTCATAGCCACACCTCACAGCGCCCGTGTCCCATTCAGCTGTCGCCCCGGCCAGGCGCATGTCCAGGCGCGTCCGGAAGGTCACGAAGCCCGTGTTGGTGCAGACCTCGGGTCCCAGCTTCACCCAATTCGAGACTTGAGCGGTTTGCACAGGGAAGGTCAAAGCGTAGAATTCCCAGCCATCGTTTTCTGCCTGGAAACCTTTTGGCATTTGGAAGCTTGCGGCGGTATTCCCATGGCACTGCGTGAGTCCCTCACATCTTGCCCAAGGATTGGCAGACGGGCTGGAACTGGAACTGCGAAAACGACCACTTGGTCCATGCAGCGAGGATCCTTTTGGCTTTCTGGAAGATTAACGGAAAGTCCCTTCACTGTGACCTTTGGAGTGGCTGACATGTGCTGACTTCTTTTCAGAAGGCCATGGGTTATGTGGGAATTTGGATGCAGCCCAGGGTGCATCGGGATCCAGCGCATGGGACAACCGGCCAAGGCGTATCCGCTCTGCAGCCACTTCCTCCTGATTGCACAACACCGAGGTCTGTGGCCCGCACCTGTCACCCAAATCCAGGCCCTCCACTAGAGAGGTTAGAATAAGGGTACCCTTTTTTCTGTAGTCTATTTTACTAGGGGAACCCTCCCCCAAAAAAGTTGGTAAAAGGGCACTGCTGGGGGACCTAGCAATGCCTTCCGCGCCGCGCCCAAGAATTCTGATTGGCATTGCTCGCTGCCGCTCCTTGATGTCAGCCACGGACTCACGGCGGAACCTTGAACCAGCTCACTCGCCCAAATATTGTGACCAGTGGAAAAATGTCTGTATCGGCTTGTTTCTTCAATCACAAGTGTCTCTTTCCTCTCAGGATCCAGTGGAACCCCATGCCACGCGCAATGTGGCTGTGACCCTGTATCCCTGAACATCAGAGGTGGTACATGGGTCCCCAAAGAGGCAGTTGTGTTCTGATCCACGTGCAACGTCAACACGTCACACAAACCTCACGGCAAGGCGCTGCACCAGCTGATTGGAGGCCAGGTCGCCCTCTGCCTCGCTCCGCGCGCGGCATTGCCAGACAACTTGCACAAGCGGCCACGCGAGCGACTACTCTATATATCAAGCACGAAATGGATGCACGAAATCCTGCACCACCTAAGAGACCATGGGATGATGATTCCCTTATACATACTACTGGTTTCCCATGGTTTTAATATGTTTCAATCAGTGCAGGATTTGGTCCGTCCACAGTTTCAGGCCCACGGCGTGAGAAACCAAAGCCGACTGTAAGGATCTTCCGCTTCGAAGCGACGCGCTGACACCTCACGGCGCTTTTTGGGTCCTGGCAATGGCCTTCTGCAAGGCTCGCTGTGCCTTGCGCAGCCTGGGCGTCGGAAGCCGCGCAGCCCGGAAGACACCAGGATACCCTGATGGTTTTTTGGGGGCCGTTTGGATTGTCCTGCACCTCGGTATCAATTTCTTCTTTTCCTGGGGTAGGTCGATTTGGGGTATGCTTGTAGGAGCTTGGAGAGGACAACGCGAATGCTGGATTATCTCCCCCGCGCGCCTCTCCAGCTTCTTCTGCAGCAGCTTGCTGTTTCGCACCACATAGCCTGGCAAGTGTTCGTTTCGCGCCGAAAAACGAAAATCAGCCCTAGGCCTCCGGCGTTTCCCTTTTGATTTCTTCAAATAGGACGCCATGAAGCAAACCACAGGCAAAAAGCGGGCGGTTGAGGCACAGATCTGAGCCAACGTTCCGGCTGAGGCGCTGCGCACCACGGCGTTCTCCCCAAAGAGCCCTGAGAAGTAGGAGTGAAGACCTGAGCCACGTGCTCGCTCGCTCAAAACGCGGAAAGAGCTGGTCGTCCCACCATGCAATTGAAGAAAAAAACCAAAAGATCTCCGACCAAAAGTGTGCTGATTGCGGTATTCAAGTGGTCGAATACCGGAACCATGCAATTGAAGAACTAAGAGCCATGGATTTCCGCGGATTTATGGCAAGGGGATCGTCCCTTCACTTATGCCGGGATTTGAGTGTGGCTCACCTCACGATGGAGAAGCTTGGTGCCATCGAGCTATCCTCATGGTTCGCTTCTGGAGTCCTGGTTGCTGTTGACCCCTTCTGCAAAAAGTTCGACTTGTGGCTTCAGTGAGAAACCCCTTGATTTCAACCAAAAAGCTTAAGTCTAAAGATCCAACCCAATAGCAATCAAGTAGCGTGTCCATTGGTTTCACCAATTTCGCGAGAACCCCCTGCACTGCTCAGACACCACTCGCACAGTTGGTCGTGCCTACTGCAAGCAAGCCACGGAAGTCGGAGCACATGTTCTCGGGGATGCCCTCAACCTTGGACACACCCGGACCCCATGCGGCCACAGAAAGGCGGGGGTCAACCAGAGCTCTCAGGAGCCTCTGTTACCATCAGTGCTGACCATCCCAAGGGCATCAAGCTGCAATGTTTAGATGGTGCTTGGCAAAGGTGCTTTGTTGCAGTGCGATCGTGTTCCAGCATTTCCTCCCACTAGCCCCCAGAAGGATGAGCCAAACCTCACAGGGGAAGCACCACGACCACAATCCGTGGCTTGAACAGCACAAGGCGAATTGCTCACGACCTACACATCTCGTGTATTTTTAGATTCACTGTGTTTGAAGCGACCAACAACCATATCGGCTCCCAAGCTGAAAACATAATCGCCGGAAGTGCCTCCATTGACCCGAACACATCGCATTGATGGAATCATGCGTTTCCTGGATGGAAATCCAACTCTTGGGATTGCCTGTGGTGAGAGCTGGTTATTGGGTACCCATGAGAAGCAATCCACTTCAGCCAATGCCTCTCCCTCCACCCCGGCCGGAATCTCAAGATTGGGTGGACACATGACTCCCCACTCAAATTTGATGTCCAAGCACCGGGTTTCCTTACTTGCGTCTCAGGCAAACGTCGATTCGAAGCGGTCCCCCTACACGGCTCAGCTCGCCCCAGGTGGCCAGCACGGTGGTGCACTGCGGGAATGGCATGGTGCTCAGCCACTGGTACCGCTTCCCCATGAAGCCCTTCATGGCCAGGTGCAGCTGTCCTGAGACTCGTCGCGGATTTCTGCTTGAAACGATCACGTGAGTCCTGCGTCCCCGGCAAAAGGACACCTGAAAAAGGGACACCTTCTTCGTGGTGTCAGCACCAAGGACGTCACTCCAACACTCAAGCGGGTTGTGTGTCGTCCCCGACACAGATCGCGCTGACATTGGATCATGAGGCTAGATCAGAGCAGAGAGCCACATGCTCCGAACACCATGGTTCCAGAAGCATCTCAGGCCAAGCGACGAGTGGTCATGGTGCTCACAGCCCAAACCACGATCACGTGGATCCAAAGCACCTTCAGATCACGGATGTGCACATCACACGAGTAGAAAACACCTGCCACACCGCAGGTTGTGATTCTAGGCCATCTCTGAAGGTCCACTGAAAAGAAGAGCGCTGTCACCTAAACTTCTCCCTGCAAAATCCGAGCCTTGACCCCGCCCAAACCCTCCGAGGACCATCGAAGTGGTTTTTCTGAGGGCACGATGTGCCGGTCTTCGCCCACCGCCAGGTTCAATCGCGAGAAGAGCTCTTCGGCGTGGGCGTGCGTCCAGTGGAGCGGGCACACGATCACCTCGGCTTCGCGCGAGTGAGCCATGGGGTTCGAGTAGATCGGTCGAAAACGGGACGCGAGAGCGTTCGCAAAAACTCCTTTGGGAAGCACAGGCCAAAGTTGACCCCTTGCACTCCACTGAATGACATTTGCAGCCAAGACCTGTTGGGAACTGTCGATCCTCGTTGCTTTGGGCCGAAAACTGGCAGGCCCACTGAGAGTCGCGCCGGCACCACGCAAAGCAACAGCAGGATTCGCATCGCCAGCCTTGGAGTCCGAAGCAGCACTCACCTGGCCCTTTACCAAGTCCGTGCCCCTTACGCGCGCCACGGTCAAAGTTACTGGTTTCCGCAAGAGATCATGGTGTTCTCCCACACTGGCAGCCTGAACACAATTCACAGGCTGGGACATGAGTGAGGCAACTTGTTTTTTATTTTGCGGGAGAATTAGGGAGTTCCTCCGTGTCCTCTGCCCTAAATGGACCACCATACTGCCGCGTGTGTAAACCAACCGTTTCAGCCGAACTGAGTCAGGAAATCCTTAGCTCAGCGGCCACTGGAACTGGAGGTGCATCCATGCATCCAGCCCTTGCACTTCCAGAACGTGCTCCTCCTTCAGGAAGATCGCCTCAATGGCAAGACCAAAACATGACACAATACAGCCGAGATATATATATATATATATGTCATATAATAAACTAACAGGCCAAGCAGGAGATGCTAAGGAAGCTGTAAGTGGAATTCCACGTTTCATTTCAAAGGCGGTGGAGACTGCTGCCAGGACGCGAGCTTCAGTTGATGCCACAAGGAGGTGACGTCCTGGCGACGTGTTCACCAAAAACACATCGAAGACACTCGGAACCATTTTGGTGTTGCTTTAACCAACTCCATTTTGGGCAAAGCAACATAAACACCGAAAACACCGAAAACACACTGAACCATAGTTACACCAACGAGAGTGACCCATTTTGTAACTGTGATCACCATAGTGACTACAAAATACCCAGTCCAGATTGTGACTACACATGATGGGTGATACCCAGGCCAAAGCGCTGACTAAACCATCCTGGCTCACCTTGCTCATTCAGACTCCACGATGGGGGTTCTTGCGGTTTCGGTACCAAAAGTAATGCTTGATGTGCAAATGGCTCTGCCAGAACACAATTCCAATGATGCCAGCGAGCGGCTCAAGTACAATCCTCCTTCCATGACATGCCGAGCAACAAGAGAAAACACTGCGAATAGAGCCCAAGACGGCGTTAACCTCACCAAATGATCTCTGAAGAAGTGCATTCGTTCATGGACATCGTCGTAGCTAGTGGCTTCCACACCCTCAAGTCGGCCACGAGTTTCACAGCAAAAACACAAATCTGTCTCAAAACAACTGTCCCTAAATGGGTGTGGCTCAAAAAATGAGGTCCAACATGGAACCCTGGTAAATGGACAAGTAGACCAAAACCTGCGTAACCCCAGCTGCTTAATTTTGAGCCACACACCCAAATGGCCATGGGTCAAAATCACATACCCCCAGTGAACATCCCAATCCCGACTAAAATAGGTTCTAAAATGGGTGGTGCACCTACCCCAAAATGGGATCCCATTGGTTTCGACCCACACCCCTAAGTGAGCAAAAACCCTGCGGCAATATGCCAAACGCAGTCCTGCAGCGCTTGTGCCCAGCCCGCGCCCTCTGGCACAAAGCCCAGATGCTCCAGCTCTCCTTAGTGGCAACACACACAAACTTGAACAGGTCGACCATGTGGCTGTAGCTCAAAAACATGTGCCCAAATGGCCCCTTTGGTAAATGGAACCAAAGACTAAAATCTGCGTAACCCTTGCTCTTGAATTTTGAGCCATACCCATGTGGTGCTCTGAGTGAACCAGAGTCCCCAGAGATTGTTTGTACCAGTTTCTACCCCAAAACAGGCTGGGGCCGCCCCTTGATTCTCGGAGCGTGTCAACACTTGCATTGGTGTCTCCTCTGATTTTATATCCTGCTCATGCGCAAGCAAACTTGCTGCTCCGTGGCAGTGGGCCAAAGGCATGCCGGCAAGCCTCTCGACTTCACGTGCCTGTCACTTGGTTTCGACGGGGCCTGACCTTTTTCATGTGTGAGCAATTCACATCCATTTTGGGAGCACCACTTCCCTCGGTATCGGCTTCTGGAGGTTTTGCAGGGATCCAGACTAGGTCCTCCAGTAGAGAGGTTAGAGTAAGGGTACCCACTTTTCTCTTTTTTGTCTATTTTTGTAGGGGAAGTCTCCCCCAAACAAGTTGGTACAAGGGCACTACTGGGGGGACCTAGCAGAACTTAAGGAGCATGCCTCTTGACTAACGAGTGCGTTTAAGCCACTTCCGCTCTTTCGCCTCGCGGCATGTGAAGTGCCACCTGCAGCCTCTCAGACCAAAAAAAACGCCTGGAAGCCGGCCGGGCATTGGGCGAACCGATTGGGCGAGCCGGGCGAGGCGAGGCGCGCTGGGAGTAGAGCACGGGATAGAAGGAGCTGAGGACCTTGAAGGCCACCATCATCCAAACCTCGAGGGCTCCGAAAATTTTCGCCCGAAGCGCAGCAGGGGGAGCTGCGAAAGTGGGAGAAGGATCGGTGTCCAGAGTGACTCTGAGACTGAGAGATGGACATACCGAGTTTTTTCAAGCCATTGGCAAAACACACCCCCAAGTTGAATTGATGGTTCTCGACTCCCTGAAGGGTTGATGTTTTTGCTCCCTGTGTGCCAAGCGTGGAGCATTCGGAAGGGACCTGAAAACTCCAACGGCTCGGGAGCTTCGAGGACCGAGGAGCGCTGACGGTCAAGGTGAAGATCACGGTGCTGACCAGCTCCAAGGTGTCGCCTCAGGCTGGAAGCAGCTCCCAAGAAACACAAGCCCTGCACAGCATGAAGGGAGCTGCCTGAGGGGAAGGTTGGCATCCGACATGTAGCATGAAGTAGAACGGAAGCCACCCGTCTGGACTCAGACTGATTCAGCAGGCTTGCAGCCCCGCGAGTGGAATAGATTGAACCAGCAGCCTTGAAGCCGCCCGTCTGGACTCAGACAGATTCAGCAGGCTTGAAGCCCCCAATCAGGAATACGCTTGTATAGGGCCCACAGTGGACAAGAAGCGAGGCCTATTGAGACTTGCCGGAATGTGCGGGAGGTGTTGCCCGGTCATGGGGCAACAGGCCGCGCAAGCAACTGCAGGCACAGTCCAGGCAAATTGCTTCCCTTCTTAGCGTCTCTTCAAAATTGATCGACCTATCTATAGTTCAAAGGGTTTGATTGCAGGAAGGTCTACTGGAAATGGCCCCAAACCACCGTACATGAGCTGTTTTCCTGTTGAAGACCCAGCCCTTTGAATAGTACCTCTCTAAAAACATGACCAATGACCCGAGTTCTGAGTTGACTCTTGGTTGAGCTCGTCAAGGTGCCATGCCCGTCCATGCGCACCCTCATCACATCTGCAGAGGAGACGTTGCCTGGCAGTGGCATCGCTCAAACGCTTCCTCCCAAAAAACTCCCTTCTGCGCTCAGGCAGCACAGCCAATAGGACTTGCACCTCAATCAGTGCAACTTGAGTAGACAAACATTGTTGGCTGATGTTGGCTGATTTTGGCAAGCGTTCCACAGCGTTCCACGTCAATATTTGTTCATCTACTCGACCTGCGCTTGACAGTGGAACATCTCCGCTTCTCTGCTCCGAGCCTTGAAAATGGTCGATGGAGTTGGTGACATTGGCCAGCGACGGGGTTAAGTCACCTCTGCGCATATTGGCACGGGGTTCAGTAGCAAGTCATCGACCCTGAATGTATGCGCACAGAATCATGCAATCACCAACGGACATGAGGCAGATTGCAAAGTCGAGTGGATCAAGCACGTCAAAGGTAGTATGGTCATGGTCAACGCACCTGTGTGACCCCGGCCGAAGTTGCATGGGTCAACACTCAGGTTCTCAGACATGGTTTTGTGTATTCCTGTCACGCAAATGCGGCAATGGTCGGCCAGCTTGTGGAGATTGGGTCTTGTTACTCCCCCCCCGTTGGACCCAAAGAAGTAGCAAATGGAGCAAGGGCATCCCATCACTGCTTTACCATGCTCGTAGCATGTCGCAATCCAAGATTGATCAGCATCGCTGCACGAATCGGCCCGTGCAAGAACAGAACCCTGACCCTCCGCACAAGGGTAACTCCGTGAGCAATGGTCACATGGATCCTGACATAAATTGCAGCAACACTTCAATCAATTAAATCCACTTGGGGAAGAGGTAGATGGCAGCGGGCATTTCTGGTGAATGCACCCCACGCCCTCCTTATGGTGGCCGAGGCACTATTTCCGCTGTCGTTCGGCAGCCCTGAAGCCACTGCGAGAGAGACGTTTCAGCCCATGACTAACAACCAGCCCGATGGGAGCCTGAAGCATATTGACACCTCCAACAGCTCAACCCGGCCTCGACTTTGCGGCTTACTCGTTTGAGCGCATCCTGATTGATTGTGACCTGTTCTGTACTGCCAAAGGCAGCTCTGGGGGAGGCCTTTGGCTGGCAACGCGCCACGCAACGCTGCCAGGCCTTGGCTTACTCGGTCGCCTTCCCGGTCTCGCTCGTGTCGCAAGAGCGAGAAGGGATCTGGGCACTCTGCTCTCGGGCAGATTTTTTGTGACACGGCCCCGTGTGAGAGCTGAAATACCGGGGGAGCATCCCACGCGATTCAGCACCTACACGCACATACGGCGTCTGCTCAAACGAGCAGGCAACCGCAGCCTGGCAGCATGCCACAGTGCCAAACAGATCTATGACAAGATGCGAATCTCTCGGGAACCTCGGCTGGTTGCCTTCCGCAAGCCAGGGCACGGAAGGCATGGTGGCCGGAATGCAGCGAGCCATCCGCAAGGACCTGGCGGCTCGAGCTTTCACCTCCCACCGGCAACTTGCGAGGTCCTCACGTTGCACCAAGTCTTCGGGTCTGACTGATAACACATGAGGCTCCGGCCGTCCAGTCACGTGAATTTGTAGGCACCACGTCAGATTGACCCAAAACGTTCACGAGGGCCATGCAAAAACACGCGTCGAGGCGATTTGCGCGCTGGATCCGACGACAGGGATTGCGCCTGAAGGGCCTCCTTGGGATGCACAGCCTCCAGGGGTGCCCAGAGAAAGGCCAGGACGAAGCCGCGCATTCCTAGTCAAGAACAAACGGAACAAACCGGCGACATGAAGCTACCCATGCAAGGATCTAGCAGCTATGCAGACTGCCTGATACATATGCATCTGGGTCATAGACATAGCCAAGACCATTGGATTTTGGCTTACTTTTGGGATTGCGACCTGTCTTTCAAGCACTTTGAACCGGACGGGCACTCAGAACCTATCTCTGTCTTGACGATCCGCGCCTTGAGGTCAGGATGGCATCGGCATGCCGAGCGCATGCATTCCATTTGAGAGGCCTGACTTAATTTCTTGAGCCGGCAAGTGTGGGCCCGGGCGCAGTCGCGTGCGCGGCCAAGCGCAACTCCAGTTTAACCTCTGCATTCCGAACAAAGAAGGCGCTGACCGGACCATGTTGGAACAGCAAGTGGCCTGGACGGTGGTACAAGTCCAACTGCAAGCAAAGCAAGCGCCATCTAGACAATTCATCTTCGGTATTCTTCGTAGGGGCTCTGTGTCGTGCTGCTTCGCTTGAGAAACTCAAGTCCGCTGAACATATTTTCCGTCAGACCGTCATCTTTGACTTCGTGGCGTTTGGCACCTCGCTTTCAGGGAGGTCCCGGCACCGCGCCTACGAGCTGAGAAATTCAGTGCGCGGCTTCGCCCGTCAGTTGGTCTCCTCGGACTGCTCCGCACTCTTCTGCCTCAGATCTGTCAATCGTTCTGTTTCCACACCATAGGCGTTGCTGGAAGCGGTCTGCCGAGCAGGATGGACGGGCCCAAAGCAAAAAAGAACGGGTACAAAACTCCGACAGGCCAGGGTCCTTGCTTCCAAGCGAGGCCAATGAGGCCCGGTTTTGCCAGAACTCGTCACCTGACCACAGTTTTGCCAGGGTCTCCATGCTGACGTGGCGAAAGTCTTGGCCGCGCCAGTTGCCACCGCGGGGCTTCTGCTGCTTCGCGATGGACCAGGCGCAGACGCAGCAGATCTGCACCGTGAAGCCGAAGACCTGCATGTGGCTCACCGTCTCCTTAGCCATCGGCTCAGTGGCCTTGCGCTTCGAAAATTGTCGCCACATGGGTGGTGGTGGGTGTGGCAGATTCAAGAGCCAGGGTTCCGCAGTTAGTCTTGGGTTCCATTTGCCAAGGTGCCACTTTGGTGAGTTTGTTGTGAGCAGCCACATTACAAGGGTGCCCTGAGCCATTCGGAACATGGCCAAATTCCGTCCACCTGGTGTCGCCACGCAGCTTTCTTTTTGTAGCGCCTTCTGGGCACTTCTTAAACCGAAGCAACGCAAACGACTTTGGGCAAGGTGCATGCATCAGCCAGGAAGACATCAGCACCTGGGCTTCATGGATCCAGGATCCAAGACACGCAAGCAGCGATGCTTTGTCGGTGCACAAGTTATTAGCTTGCCCCGCTTTGGGACACAGCAAAAATGGGACCAGCCCAAGGTGAGATCAATTCATGCGGCTACCTGCGTTCAACGTCTTGCCTTACTTTGCCAAGACTTGCGAGGCTCTCCAGAATTGCAAGTCCGTTCAACCACTCTCTGCCGGGCTGCAATGACGATATCCTTCACCTGAGCGCAAAACGGGCTCTCCAAACAGCCCCGAGCATGGCTCCAAATTTGCTTCAAGTGCTGCACGTGATTCGTCCGTTAAAGGAAGTCTTGGTCCTGGCCCGTTCACCCCATCAAAACTTGCACTGAACCGCATCCACTGCTCCTGTAGAGCCACCGGCTTCGTTCCAGAGGGATTCTTAGGTTTTTAGGTGGGGAACTCGGCCAGCAACTGGTGCACTGAGCTCAGGCAACTGGTGGCTCTTGTCACGTGATCCCAAATGCCCTGGCTCCAAGCCACATTTCCCGTGAGGATGTAGGCCACAGGGCTCAGGTACGACAGGAACATGGCGATGAGGACATTCAGCACCTTCAACCAGTCCCCGAAAGGTGTCCCAGGGTGTGGCTCGCAATCAAAGACTTAGTCAATTGGCCGTGGGTCAAAACACTGTACCCCTGGTGAACATCGAAATGGCAAATGGATGTTCATCCACCTCAAAATCGAGCCATAGGTTATGCCCCATGGCCAATTCTCTGAAAGAGGAAATTATGGCTTGAGGCCCACTCGGAGAGAAAAATTGCGCACATTCGGACCAAGAAGTACACCCACTCGACTTTTTGAGCTAAGGCTGGGGCGAAGGCATTGGAGATGTTCAAGGCCAAGTACCATCCTGAAGTCTTCACAAGTTGAGCTTGCTGCATGTCCCCAAACTTTGACCAGCAAAAACACCGCACCACAACCAACCCCCCCAAGAACGACACCGGAGAACAGCAACCTTCCCCCCCCCTCCCCCCCCCCCCTGTCCAACCCCCGCTCAAACCTTGGCCCAAACCCAAGGAAGACCAAAAACAGAAAGGAACACCTTCGCGCCGTTTTTTCCGGCCCCAGGTGCGCATGGCGACAATCTCCGAGAGGTGTGGCTGCGTCACGAAGCTCAAAGGCATGACCTCGGCCACATCGGAGGGCTGTCTGAGATGGACACTCTGGGGGTTGGGTGTCCTTGCTAGGTCCTCCAGTAGAGAGGTTACAAAAAAGGGTACCCACTTTTCTCTTTTGTGTCTATTTTAGTAGGGGAACCCTCCCCCAAGAAAGGGGAGAGAAGGGCACAGTGGGCCCGACATACCACTCGTCAGTCATGTTAGCTTCATCTGAATGCAGATCTGTGCCGTGGTCGAAACCACTTGCATGGAGGCATCCTTGGACTTTAAAATGCCCGTCATGAAGCCTCTGAAGTTGCTGACCATCCCAATGAGCCACAAAGCAAAACTGCTAGCTCACCTCACGCCGTGAATAGGTCCGAGCTGCCACGTTGTTGAAGACCACAACGGTCATCAGCAGAAATCCACACATTGGCATCACCACCAACACCTGGACTGTCACCGCCGCGTGGTCACTTGCTGCTGAGACCAAATGATCAAAATTTCTGAAGGCACGCCTAACCAGCCAGCCATCTTTCTCTGAAATCATCCCCATCGAGCCTCACGCCTCACATCCGACAAATGCAACTCATCCGAGGTGCTGTGGACAAGGGGTCCAGGCGCCTGGGGCCCGACAGCACCAGGCACTGGAAGATGGTCTTGGCCTCAGATCTGCGACCAGAACTCTGGGCCATGCGCCATGGGAGCCACGGGAGCCATGGGGCCCGGGCGGCTTCACAGAGGCTGGCAGTGCCCTGTGTCAAGAAGCCCGCCAAAGAGAAGTTCAACTCCCCCTCCACGCAGCTCCTAACGCGATCCAAGCAAAGCAGCCTATGCGCGTAGCCGACCGACCACTGCCCAGATTCGTGGCAATTGGAGGAGATTGCAACGACTTGGGGGGGACATCTCCCCCTGATTTCTGGAGGCAACCGAGAGCACACACACACACACACCAGCTGTCTTGCCAGCTGTTTACCTTCATGGGGCTTTTGGATGAGCTTTGTCTTTGGCCCAAAAGCTGACAAAAAGACCCGGTCCAGGTTGCCAGCAGCATGGTCACCAGGATCACAGCTGGCCCCTCGGGCGCATTTTCACGGCATTTCACACCGATCCCTGTGACATCAAAACCCCCTAGGCTTGCGTGACATCAACCCCCCCGGCAGGCCCCTGTGGGGGGGGTCTCTGGCTTCTTCCAGTACCCACTGATTGAATCAAACTCGGTAGCTCCGTTGGATCAAACTCGCTTGGCTCTTGGGAGGGCCTCACTCACCGATCGATCCAGTTCCGGGCCAGAGGGCTGTGGAGAACTTCTCAATGCCGGCCAACAGAGACATGACGTAGATGTTCACCTCAGTGGGCGGGCATGGGCGGACGATGGGATTTCGGCATTTCGGGTTTCGGGGATTTCTCCCCAAACAAGGGGCCGGTGTTTTTTTGGGGGCCACCTAGGGTCAAGAGGCAATATTGCTCTCCTTGAGCATCTGCAGGAAGGCGAGGGTGCAGTACTTGTAGGCCATGTTGCTAAGGACCTGAGCTCTTTGACTCGCCAGCTGTAATGGCTTCGGAGCACTTGACATTCCACCGGTGGCTCATGCACTAGACTGCTCTTCCTCTCAAGACTCCGCGTCGGAATCCGCTTGATGCTCGGAGAAAGGCTCTTGCCGCCAGGGCCCCCGGCCAGTGAAACAGCGAAGCAGATCGCAATAGGCAAGATGGCCCTGCGCACAAACATCCCACCAGTTCCAGTTTTGTGACCTTTGGATGGACAGATCCACACCTTCTAGTGTTCAGCGATTTTTAGCCAGTTTCAGCAATAGCTTGAGCAAAGTGCAGAGTGTGTGGTCAAACAAACAACCAACGATTGAATCTCCAGAACTCCCACTCGCACCTCAAACCCCTGGCCGACCTCGAGCCGTTCAAACGGCCCGGATCCCGGATCGGAGGCCTGCTGTAGAAGGACGCGGAGAGCTCCACCTTGCGGTCCGGATCCTGAGCGACTCGCGACGCGACGCGCGCATCGCCGTCGGTAGCAAAGGCAGGTGAGCCGTTCGACGGGGTGAGACCCGAAGTCTCCGAAGTCCGAAGATCGCGCGGTTGATTTTGACCGTCCAAAAACATGCCCCCCCACAAAGAAACAAACAGCTTTCAGGAAGAAACAGATGAAATCGGGCACAACCACCGGGCCTCTCGGAGGTCTCAACCGAGAAAACTCCCATTCGCTGCCCTTGGATCATGAATACTTGGTCTTGAATGGCTTTGCACCTTCTCGTCTCCTGACACCTGGTCAGGGGAATGACTGGGGAAAGTACTTAACGCCTCGAGGAATCTATCCCTCGACCAAAAATTGGCCCCCGCAGAGAGCGGCCGGACGCCGCACGCCGAGTCCGCCGCGTCCCCCGCGTCTCGTCCGAGGCGCGGTGAGGGCCGGGAAGAGCGCGGGCTTCAGGGCCAGCAGCAGCAAACCGAAGAGGGAGCCTTGGGCCAGTGCTATACGAAGGGCATCACTTGCTCGCGCGACGCTTTTGCAGGGTGTGGAAATATGTATCCCTTTATTTATGGATTTGTTTGTATATATATATACATATAATGCCACACTTCTCTTGTTTACTGGAGAAGCTCATTCACTTGGTGCCGATCACGGAAAGACATTCTCATTGGCAAGCCTGCAGGCTGGCTGCGAGATCCGAAGTGACAGAAACGTTGCCCCAGCCAAGGCCTCCGAATCGCTCCGACCCGAAACGCATGCCGAGCAGCAGAAGATGCAGTGCATGATGACCATGATGAAGGGGTATGGGAAGACATCCGGCTGCATCAAGTATTGGTTGGTACCTAAAGCTCTTCAGCGCAAGCAACCCTCGCAAGCTGGCGCTGATTGACGCTTGGGCTTGTGGACGAAGAGCCCTGCCGGGAGAACCTGCCTCTGCCCTAGGTCTTGGGCAAAGGGCCAGGTGGATGCGGCCGATCTGTTACCCAAAAACGGTCGCAATCCCGGATTTAGTAAGCTGCAGGAAATCCAGCTGTATGGCACTTCACCTTTTCTACATCCGCAGGCGCTTTGCCGTCGCCTTTGATTCCAAGGCGCGGATCAGCGTGGCCGACCTGAGCAGACCAGGCGAAAAAGAGACATGTGACGAGCGCAGCTGAAGCGAAGTCTCCATGCGAAATACAAGAACAGTCCCTCCGCCCTTTCCTTCTTCATATTCTGGGCGGACAAACCAACAAAGACACGTAAACGTCAAAGCCACGTCAAAGCACCCTTCCCCCCCCAAGCGAAAGCGCGGAGCATGCACTGCCGGCATGCCACGCAGCGATCATGGCCGGAGGTAGGCAGCAGCAAATGACGGTATCCCCAATTTTGCGCGTGATAGGCCTCAGACAAACTCCCCGCGCGCCCAGAAATCCAAATATGGCCATGGGTCAAAAGCCGGTACCCCCAGTGAACATCCCAATCCCCATCTAAAATAGGTTCTAAAGCGGGTGGTGAATTCACCTATCCCAAAATGGTATTGGTTTTGACCCACAGAAATATGAGTCACGGGGGGAGACTTGGAGGTGCCCTGGAGACCTAAGTGACACCTGCAAGTGAAAGCTGCCTCAAAATTCTGAGCCAATGTCGACCTTCCAAACCTGATCTGAGGAGGGCCAGGAACGGAAACCAAACACCAAAACACGTACAGGAACCTCCATTTGGGAGACCCCATGGATGATTTTCTCAAGAGGACTCTCGTCTTTGCAGCAACGCCGCGACTGGCCCTTCTTGAGGAGGGGGTCCTCCTGGCAGCACGGGCCAGTTTATCCGGGGCTTGCCTTCCTTGCAAGCTTTCCAAGCCCTGAAAAGGCATAAATCCTAGCTTGACTCATGGTCAACTGGGCCCAAACTGGAGGTTCATGGCTTCTCGATGCACTTGAACTACAGCTGGCCCATGGGAACCCGGGGCAAGACATCCACCATGCCTGGCCCACCTGCCCGGAGCGCCCTAGGCCCCGCCCGATCTGCCCCGCTCTTGGCCCTGCCTCGCTCTCAGCGTGTCCTGTCATGCTGGGCCTCAGCCAATGCTCGGCTCGAGCTGAGCGTACCCCCCCCCCCGGCACAAAAATACCCCACACGTGCCAAGCGCAAACCACCAAGACCAACAGCTGACAGTTCAGAGAGCCGGAGGCGCAGGCAAGCAACTGTACAACGTGGAACGAAAAGCAACTTCGTGGCTCCTGAGAGCGCAACAGTTCCTCCAAGCCTCAAAGGGCAAGAGCAAAGGCATGCCTTGAAACCCTTAACTTGACGCCGTTACGGGCTACCGGTTGGAAGCGATGTGCTCAGTGTTCACGTTGAATCAGGCTCTCAGCCTTGATCGCCAGAGCCGATGCCCTGCAGGGCCCACTTCGGCCCATGCCACGTGTGCAGCCAAGGGGCTAGTTCTTCTTATATGGCATGGGGCGCTATGTATTCGATTGAGCGTGGCAATACATTGCTGCGGAGGCGGGCGATCGCATGGCACTTGGGTCTGACATGGGACTTGCTCTGCCGCCATGCTTGCGAGCTGGAGGGCAAACTGGTAAAATGAGTTTGGAATACTCACATGGCCATGGGTCAAAAGCCCGTACCCCCAGTGAACATCCCAATCCCCACTAAAATAGACTAAAATGGGTGGTGCACCTACCCCGAACTGGTGCGATTGGTTTTGACCCACAGCCACAATACAGGATTGGAACACACCTGCTTCGTGCCGTGCTAGCTCTGACCTATTAAAATCTGCGACCTTTCGTCAGTTGCGTCCTGCCTTGCCGGAAGGCCCCGCGATAAGCAGGATCAGCCTGAGCGAACCACGGGCCCAGCGCTGGCACCGCCACAACGACACCATGCCCCAAAGAGCACGCAGGCGCCAGTTGCAAAGCAAATGTTTCGACAAGAACCGACTTGTCAGCGGCTTGTCGACGTGCTTCGCCCATTACTGGATGACAGAACAGAACATTCATCACAAATCGAGCAGCAGCAAAGGCCGCCGCCGCCGCCGCCAGCACCATACCAGCACCACACCAGCACCACCACACCACCATCAAAAACCAACAACTTGGTTCTGGTTCTGGTTCTGGTTCTGGTTCTGGTTCTGGTTGTGGTTGTGGTTGTGGTTGTGGTTGTCGCTGTGGTTGTGGTTGTGGTTGTGGTTGTCGTTGTGGTTGTGGTTGTGGTTGTGGTTGTTGTTGTTGTTGTTGTTGTTGTTGTTGTTGTTGTTGTTGTTGTTGTTGTTGTTGTCGTCGTCGTCGTCGTCGTCGTCGTCGTCGTCGTCGTCGTCGTCGTCGTTGTTGTCGTTGTTGTTGTTGTTGTTGTTGTTGTTGTTGTTGTTGTTGTTGTTGTTGTTGTTGTTGTTGTTGTTGTTGTTGTTGTTGTTGTTGTTGTTGTTGTTGTTGTTGTTGTTGTTGTTGTTGTTGTTGTTGTTGTTGTTGTTGTTGTTGTTGTTGTTGTTGTTGTTGTTGTTGTTGTTGTTGTTGTTGTTGTTGTTGTTGTTGTTGTTGTTGTTGTTGTTGTTGTTGTTGTTGTTGTTGTTGTTGTTGTTGTTGTTGTTGTTGTTGTTGTTGTTGTTGTTGTTGTTGTGGTCGTCGTCGTCGTCGTCGTCGTCGTCGTCGTCGTCGTTGTTGTTGAAAACAAGAGCAGCCAGGCCAGAATACGTCGAACAAGCCAAACAATAATAGGAAGGAACCAACGCCGACTGCATGAACAATAAGACTTCAAGAACAAGAACAAGAACAACAGTAGCAGTAACAGCAACGGCAACAGCAACAACGCTGGCATGCAGTTTCATCTTAGAGTCTGTGTGCAACATTTCACAGGTTGGACCATATTTTACAGCATATCCCTAAGCATCGCGGGTCAGCATACCTCAACTCCTTGCTGTTGTCAAGAGTAATCCACACCGACGTAATCCACACCGACGCAAAACACATTCGGCCGCATTCTCGCGGATCGTGCTCAAAAGAACAATAGCTGGCAAATTCTCAGATGTTTTCTAGCGATAGTTCACAACAGGACGCGGGTTACAACAGGATGTGTCGCAAACGTGTGGACCCTGTTTATGGCTTGACAAGGAAGCATGAAATTCCTGCCATTGGAGCTTCCAACTTGCTTCGGCACCCAAACATCGCCCATCTGTCGCCTGGGCGAGGTAGGTGCAGGCAAGTCCTGGGCAGTCAGATTCAATGCTTTGGCGATTTCATACTTCGAAGCACTCTCGAAAACTACACACAGTTGGCCAATCCACACACACTACCAAAGGAGGCTCACCCTCAGCCCAAAGGTGACGTTCCACACCACCAAGAGGAAAAGAGCACTCATCAACCAGACTTTCAACCTGAAGCCTTGCGAAAGATTGAAACGATGCTTTGCCTGTTTCACTCATCCAACCCCGCCTGCGGCACCTCTTCCCGGGGCGAAGTCTTCTTGCCTGGGAACGAGGTCTTTGACACGTAACAACTTTGAGTCCCCCCTTGAACAAACAAAAAACAAGAGGAATTACTTTGTGAGCCTTCCACCGAAAGTTGTTTCATTGGATGAATGGGAGGTCAGCCCGAACCCCCCCGAAACACGTGGAGCAAGCACGCCTTTGGTACATCTGTCAAGCAACCTAGCAGGTCACATTGAATTCAAATGTCGGAATCAGAGGAGCTGATGATAGGCCTCGAGAGGATGACACTGGGCACTGGGAGCTGCAATAAATTTCTCTTGGGGCTGCATGAAACAGACACCGCCATCGGTTGTCTGCTGATGGAATCTGCTTCAGGAACTGTTCGTTCGATGCATTTTCCCCCTGAAGCCTTGGCTCGAGTAACGCCACGCTTTGGGGTGTCCTGCATCGGCTCGACTCCGAGGCCACTGCTGAAGCCTGAGCTAAAGAGCTGGCCTGACAGCGAGGCCCACAGATGGAACACAGGCATGGCCATAGGTGTCCTTTTAGAGGAAATAGATGGCCCTGGTAGATGATTAAACCACCACGTAAACCAGGGCCATCTATGTTTCTACCAAAACAACCAAAAGGACACCTATGGGCATGGCCCTTCGTGGCCAACAGCGCCCAACTTGATGTCTCATCGTCTTGTGAGTCAAAAGACTTCGTGTTCAGGCCTCCAGGCAGCTTGCGAATGCCTGAACGACCCACTGGCTTCTGTCCCATGGCTGTGGACACGAAGGCAAGGACACTTGTCTTCGCAGTCGACTCGCTCGCGATCCGCAAGCTGCTCTTTCTTGCGGTCCACAAGCTGCTCTTTTTGGGTAGGGGCGGGAAGGCTATCCCTTTGACTCTGCGAGCACGTCAGCCCGATCTTGCCCTCAGTGAGTTCCTAGCGAGCCCAGCGGCCACGTCACAGATAGCCGTGACTCAACTGGGCAAAGCACGCCCCAAAGTTCAACTCCATGGAATAAAATACGAGAAGGACCCAGCAAGAAGAGCATTGCTCCAAGCAACCTGCCTGTCAGCATGAATTTGGCCTTGCCCGCATGACCCGCTGCACATCAGATTCATTTCGGGTGATCAGCGGACCCTTTCAGTCCGAGCTAAAGAACGGTCGATGCATCTTGGGGGAATCCGATGCTGGACGCCTTTTTCCCTGGATCTTGAGCGCCTACGTGAAACTTCTCGCGAGCGATTGGCTTCAGGCAAGACCTTGGCCCAATCCGGGTGGGCTCGGAAAGGAAGGAACACGGAGCAAGTACAGTGTCGAGTTGTGTCTCTCTCATGCTCGATCACCTACATGTTCATGCACGACTGAACGAAGACCAGGCGGAGCCTTTCGGGTCTGCTTCCGAGTTTCGGCGCACGAAGCCAAGGTGAATCGCTGCATGTGAAACAAATGGTCTGACCCAAACGGGCTGCGAAGCTGTGCTCTACCCAGTTGGTTTCTGTTTCACACCACCAAAAAGGGAGCAAAAACCACATGCCCAAATCTCTGACAGTCTGTCCAAAGCTCGCAAAGCATTGGCCGAGCGGCACGAGGGATCATTTCCTTTTGCCTCGACCTGGCGCAAGTCGTGGGACATCTCCCTTTCTGTGTCACTTTCAAGGGGATCCCATTTTTTTTCAGAAAGCGTTCCCCATTTTTTGCAGCTTTTCCCACAAAGCTTTAAAAGGAACTTTGACCCAAGGTGGGAAATCTAGGATCAAAGCACTGGTACTTTGAAAGGGAAAGTCTACCAGTCCTCAGATGCCCAGTGGCAGTGGGAAAAAAAGGGCACCCTGTTTTGTTGCTTGAGTTTAAAGGGGACCCCTTACCCAAAAAAGGAAAACAGGGCACCACTGGGCAGAGGGTCTATGAAAAGCTAAGTCGATCTCGCCAAGAAGCTAGAGGAGCTGGAGCTGGAGCTGGAGCTGCGCTTCTTCGTCTTCTCCTTCTCTTTGTCCCTGGCGTTGGCAAACTTGGGGTCTTCATATTCTAACAGGCCCATGGAGTTCCTTCCCTTCCCTGCTGGTCCAGTATGGCTTTTGCTCCCTAGGTTTCGTGCCACTTTGACAGACTGCAACAAGGCTCTGGAGTCAGAGTGCCAGCCCTGATTTCGATTCACTTGCATTCTCCCGAGGTCGTTTACATCTGCCCCTCGCTCTGGACAACACGAGTCACCATGCGCCGCCTTTCTCGATCCTTCGACTTGTCTTTGTGCTTTTGCTTCTCCTGCCCGAGACTTGAACCAAACATGAAAGGACTGCTGGGTCTCTCGCTCTCTCTCTCTCTCTCTGTGCTGGGAGAAGTATGCATGGTGCTTGAATCACCTCTGGCGTGTACCAAAACATCACCCCAAAATGAGCTGTGCTCAAGGGCAGCGCCGTCTGTTTCCATATTCGGTGCAGCTTGCACCTGGTCAATTCAGGGTTTTTCCGCCATTCTATGATTTTTTATATCACCCAAAAGGGCAGTCCAAGGACCCCGCCAGCGCACATCCCTGTCCTTCTCCTTGCGCTCGCGGCTGACATCCGTCTCATCTGAGCTGCTCTCCTGGCACACGATGCGAGCCAGGAACACAAGCAGGGCTTCATGAGCATCACCTGTGATACCAGAGTGGCCCAAGGAACTGGCTTCTCACCTGGGGGATTCCCGTCTGTATCACAGCAATCGGCCTTAAAGAACGCCAAACCCCCCGCTGGTCTGGACTTCAATTCTTCCTCTCGTGGAATTCCGATGGATTTGCCAAGCCTATCTTCACGCAGTCCGGGCTGGGGTGAGTATCCCGCATGCTATCCCCTTTTCCGCAACGACGAACAGCGGATTGACCTTTGTGGCTCAAATGCGACAGTCAGTCTGTCACAAGCCTTCTTCCTCGCTTTCGACTTCTCTTTTTCCTTCTCCCTCTTTTCCTTCTTCTGCGCTCTCTCCTTCTCCTTCTTCTGCGCTCTCTCCTTCTCCTTCTCCTTCTCCTTCTCCTTCTCCTTCTCCTTCTCCTTCTCCTTCTCCTTCTCCTTCTCCTTCTCCTTCTCCTTCTCCTTCTCCTTCTCCTTCTCCTTCTCCTTTTCTTTCTCCTTCTTCTTCTGCTTCTCTTTCTCCTTCGCTTTCTCCTTCTCCTTTTCCTTCTCTTTCTCTTTCTTCCTCTTCTTCTCTTCCTCCTTCTCCTTCTCTTTTGCCTTTTCCTTCTCCTTCTTCTTTTCTTTCTGTGACTCCTTCGCCTTCTCCTCTTCATCCTTGCCCTTCTCCTTCTCCTTGCCCTTCTCCTTCTCCTTCTCCTTCTCGCGCTCCTCAGCATCTGGTTCCTTCTCCGGAGGCTTCTCAGCCTCACGCTCGCAAAGCCCATCCCTTTACTCTGCCCTACACTCGTTCTCAGACCGACTACCCCACCAACTAACATGGAAGTGCAAAACGGCCCTTGTCAAGAGGCTACAGGGGTCTGTGCACTTTGTTAGCTGGATGGATCGGATGGACTTTTTCTTCCCGTTAGCTTCACATCCCGATTCCCGCTTCCATCCGATCCCAAGCCTCAGCCGCGCCATCGCCGGCCTCACGGATCAGGTCGCAAGCTTGGGGAAACCGGCCAAATTCAAACGGCGGCGGCGGGTAAATGCCACTGAAACCGCAAGTCGCGCCAACTGCCAATGCCAACTCCCAAGCTCCCTTCCGCATCCCTGGCCTTCTTCTCTTTTCTCCTGGCACTCGACTGGCACTGGCACGACTCGCCAGGTGGCCCTCGGCCAATCTAATGGTATCTGCTCGTCGCCCACGGTGCTGGAATGGCGTGCCCACACCGTAGCACAATCGTTTGGTACGAAGGATGATTCGTTGAAGCAAAATGACTGCTGCTCATTCTTTCTGATAAAATGAGATGCAGCAAACACACTTACTGTGGATGGACGAAATCCTGCACCTCTTTGAAACCATAAGAAGCCATTGCTTTTTGCTATTTGCAGGGGAATCATCATTTCAGGGTTTCTTACGCAGTGCAGGATTTCGTCCATCAGTAGTTGCGGTACCAGCCTCTTTGCGCTCGAGGAGGATGAGGAAGATGAGCTGCTACTGGCGTGTGGGGATCCAACTTTGCGGAACAAAGCGCCGTGTCTCGTTTCGCATTTGAGACCCGCTGCATTCTGCACAATTTCTAGGCGGTCGACCTGGAGAACTGTTCATTGGTCGGGCAGCATTTCAAAAGTCACTAGCATAACCTTCGCCGATGCCGGCCTGCGCTTCTTCGCTTTGCCTGTTGCCTGGAGCAGTGCAGCCAATCTGCTTGAGCCTGGAAGCTTCTGCCGTATGAAGTAGGTTGTTTCTTCTGCCGCATATCTGGCAGTGAGAAGCAGTGCACACCAAGTTGACGGGACCAGCTCTCTTGCCAGTGCCTCATTTAGCTCGACTGGCTTAGTTGGACATCTTCATGCCAGGTCAGGCGCCGCGCACGGGTCCCCTGGCCTTGCCCTTGTCCTTGCTCCTGCGACATGGCGCTTAGCAACTTGCTCACCCTGGAACGTGCGCGAGTGACCAAAATAGTTGCCACTCAGATCAAACCTTGGAGAGGGCTCCGTTGAACAAATCACAGCACTGGCTTATGAAGCTCTTTTTGGTTTTGGAACGTGAGATCAATTGGCCAATGGATTGCCTTAGCCTACCTTCTCTCCAGGTTCCCACATGGCAGTGGAGTGTAAATGGTCTCAGGCTCCGATTGAGGTGCTTGAGCAGAGACATTCTCACCCCAAAGCCGTCTTTAAACTAGTCCGCTGAGTGCAAGTAAAACAAACATTACCACTCACTGCGCGTGAAGCTTGAACATTGTAAGCAAGTCCAATGACCATAGCCTCTTGCTAATGCTTCTTCACCAGCCTCTTGGTGCTCGACGAGGATGAGGAAGATGAGCTGCTACTGGCAGGAGCGCCGAGAAGAAACGCCTCTTGGATTGCTATGGCAGCCAAGAGCAAGTCAGCGGTGTCATGTTGAGAGACCCTTGACAAGCACAACGGGGTGCGAACCAGAAGATTCTGACATAACTACACACACACACCCGAGGGCAGTATCGGAATCCCCCGTGTTCAATCCACACCTTGGCAGTGTGCTTTACGCTGCTACCTTGCACGAGCCGTATACCCACGTGCCCGCCTGCGCTTCTTCCTCGCTTTGCCTCGGGCCTGCAGCCATTCCGGCTTGGGTATCGCAGGGACATCTCTCAAGTGCGAATGCCTGAGATTGGATTCTCACGTTTGCTCAAAACTGGCCATGCGAAGTGAAGAAAAGGTTTGGGCAGCTCTTCACAGGAAACCAGAATGGGCCCGTTCAAAAGGTCATCGCGGATCACTCGACGGCTCTTGGGTCAAAAACACGAGCCCAAAGCATCCTGCAACCCTAATCTCTGAGCCATTGTTCAACTCCGAACAAATCTCCTGTTCCCCCGCCATCATTTTAATAGCGTGCAAAGATGTAAGCGGTTATCAAAAGGGGTTGTCAAACATAGGGCTTTCGGACCCTTTTATGGTTTCCCACCCCGTATTCCCTGCTAAGAACGAACAAGAACTCCTCACCAACCAACGATTCTGAGAGTGCATTGCTGGCTTGTTCCTGCTGAGATCAAGCCGCGGTGCGTTTGCCTAGTGACAACATTTCTTTCCTTCCAGCAAGCTTGTCGAATGATCAGATTCAACAAGAGCATGATTCCATGACTTTTGCGCTGGGAACCAGTAACCAAAAATGCCATCCACCTCTGGCTTTTGGCGCATGGCGCTATTCGCGCCCATGAAACAGCAGATGCAGGACTTCAGCAACAATCAGCACCCAGTAGCTGGCCCCAGAAATCTTGTAAAGAAAAAGGGCGGACTCCACACCCATGTCTGGGACTATCCCTCACCAACCTCCACGCATCCTGCACCCTTTGGTGGACAACACCACTGGTGCACAGCGGAACGGCTCGCTGACCAACCGTTGACCAGCTGACCACTGGTTGGGGTTACTACCCCAGTGTTGGTGGAGCCACTTACGAGGGGCCCCGCCTTTTTCGCCGCGGAGCTGGAGCTGGGGGCACGCTCCTGCAATCTTGAGAGCTCAGCCCTGGGCAAAATGACTCATGCAGATTTCTTTGTTTGTTTATTTGGTCATGTATTCATGTATTTTGTATACAAACACCTGCATAGTCATGTTCATGTATCTTTACATGTTCATTTATGTATGTCGTTGTTTATTGTTTACAAGCATGCATAAATACAAATGCCAACATCTCACCTAAAACATGCAGTTGATGAATCAAGCCCTGGTGAATCAATAGGGCGCGGCCTGCTTTACTCTGGAAGCTTCACGCGAAATGCCCGGACATCCCCCCGTCTGCCCGTGCGAAACTCACCCGCTCCCGTCGTGGCTCATCACCAGAACTGCTCCTTGGCATCCGACCGGATCGGGTGAGGCCCCAGGGCCATAGCCAAGTTCCCACGACAAAACTACAAAGCTGGGCTGAAGTAAGAACCGCTGTCCGGGCAAAGTCCGAAACGCTGCACAGTCAACAAAAACTCCTTGCCAATGCAAACGCCAGGCTCCTGAGGGCAACTATGTTGTTGGCAGTAGGCGAAACGCCGACAATGCGATGTGTATTGATTTGAGCACCCCGTGATCCTACCTCCCTCCCTTCCACTCGGTCGTGGGCTTGCGCTTTCTCTGGCCGTCTCCCTGGCAGCGTTGTGCCAAGATTGTCCAGTGTACAACCAAAGTTGAAGAATATTCCCAGCTCTGCCTGATCCCTCCCCTTTTTCCAAATTTGTGCGCGCGGTTTCCCTATGTCCACCTTGAAGCAACGCACAAAAACGCCATCCCTCAACAAGACATAGCATGTACGGGGCAGCCAAGAATGGTAAAACCGCCCGTTCTTTCAGAACTTCCCTCAGAATACGTGGCCCTTCATTTGGCTGTTTGTCAAAAATGTGTGCCCAAACTGGCTTGCCCTGGTAAATGGAACCCATGACCAAAATAGGCCTTCCCCTACGGGAAGGGGGAGGGAGAGCCCAAATAAGCCCTTATTAAGCCCATAAATCTTAACAAGGCCTTATTGAGGGCTTATTTGGGCTCCCTCCCCTCCCCTGCCTCCCCCCCGAGCCCCCACGACTTGCACACGTTACCCTCCATTCGTTTCTGGCGCCCGCGTCCGTCGCCTTCTTGGCGAAGGCGGAGGCCGCTGCCTTGAAGGCGGCAGCCCGGCCAGGCCTGGGGCGTTTCGCCCGGGAGGTTTGGCACGAGGCACGAGCCGCAGGTTTGGTCGGATGTTGGTCTTTGCTGTTTCAAGTCTGGGGGCAATTTGGTAGACTTTGTGCATTTGCCTTGTGCGTGTGCAAAGATCTTCCCAAGCCTCTCATTCCTCTCCGAAAAGGTCCATAGGCCCCGGCGCAGCCGATGAGGTGGCAGTGACCAGCGCGCGCTGGCGAGCACGGCACGTGTGCCGTTTGAGAATTCCAGCGAATGGCTTCCGTTGAAACCAAGCCAGACACATCAGTGAGGAAGAAACAAGAGTAGTGTGGGCAGTGTCCGATGCCAGCTTCGCGTCTATTTGCAGAGCGGACTTTTTACAAACTGTTGCATACTCTAGACAGGTATGTACCCGCTCACAAGCCACCCGTGAACACCGCAAATGCTTGAAGTTGCTGGCTGGCCCTTGTGAGGTTTGGGCTGTCTCTACTGGCCCTTGTTTCCAGAAACCATCAGGCAACAGGTTCCCATCCGACCCGCGCGAGAAAAAGCGCCTCGTCATCCGAGTCCGCGAAGCGGCTCCAGAGATCACTCTGCTGCAGCTGGTGCACCTTCGGCACGTCGACGAAACTTGCCATGGCTTTCAGGGACATTTCAGCGGAGTGCAAGGAATCCAAGCGGGACCCACCAAAGTTTCTTACGCACTCACCTGAAGTCCCACCAACGCATTGGTCTTGCGCTTGGATCTCAGGCGGATGCTGCACCTCGCAACATGCGTCAGCGCGCCGCGGGCGCCGCGCCTGCTGTGGCTGCAAGTCGTCCAGCTCTTGCCGCAGCATGCTGATCTGGGCACCCACCGGAAAGGATGGGCTGTCTTGGACTGCACGCAATCGCGCCATTGCGATGGCTGTTTTTATTGGGGTACCTTCTCCATTCTTTCCAAAAATCCTTGTTTCTAGAAAAACTCCTAGCAAACCTTCGGCTAAGACGTGTGAATCTGTAGAGTGCCCCAAAAAACATCGGGGGCCTTTTTGTTGTGTGGAGTGTCTATAATGGGGAGACGCTTTGTGTTGCTGTTTGAAGGGCAAAGCCCCAACGAAGCCTCATTCGAAGTTGGCTGAAGTGCGCCATTGGCGTTTTTTCTAGGGGTAGCGTCTCCAGTCTCGTTCGAGGTCACAGGGGTTTCAGACTTCAGACTTCAGGCCCCGCGGCCCCGAGGCCCCGCACCATCTGAGTCCCCCAGGGCATGACGTCGTCGACATTGGCTGCGAACCTCCCAGCGCGCGGATGGCTCACGCCAGGCTTCACAAAATGCATCAAGCCCATCCCGTTTTTTTACTTTCTGCAGTGAGTCACTCACCCCGGTGGACAAGCCCCAAAATGAACAGCTCAAAAGAGATCGAGTTGTGCCCAAACATGCGAGACCCCTCGTTTGAGCGGGGGAAACTAATTGGCAAGTCCCTGCACATTGCGCTCAAATGCGATCGTGTCGACAGTGTCGACTCTCCCACTCGCTTCAAGCCTGACAAAAAGTTGCCAAGGCAAAGCGTCAGTCTGCACACGGCGCCTGTTGTTGCAGACGATGTCCAGAAACTGTGCCGCCGTCATGGCTCTGCGTCTCAGCAATGGCAGGGCCTGATCAGAAACCAGATCTACCCACTTCCCCAAATTCACGCGCAACAAGCAGGCAAAGTCCAGGTGAACTCCGTTTTCGGACAACTACAACACAATTGTTGCACTAATTTCTTGTATCCCTCGCACACCGACTCACCTTCATTGCTTTTTCTGCAGAGACAGTGGCTGCGCGCCTTGCAAAGCCAATTTATCTTGGCCGGGCCTGGCAGCAAGTTGGCACTGTCATGGACCAGGAGAAAATTCTGTACCATGCGCCCAAGCTGCCAGCGATTTCCACCAGCCATGAACCAATTCATCTCATCCTCTGTTTGCCTCTCGCCTTCCCAACGCTTAGGCCGAGGCCGTCGAGCCGCACGACCTTCTGTGGGTCCCGGGTGACCCCCTGGGCATGGATTTATTTGCTTGCGATCCAAGCCAAATGCTCTCTGCGTAATGTTGACCCAGGAATAAACCCGTCCCAGTATTAGGGGCTCTCCAGTGAGGAATCCCCACAACAAGGGGACACCCCCCAATCAAAATCAACCAGGGGGTTATTAATCCGGGTTTAACATTAGACATGGCATCCCTTGAGCAAAGCTGGTTTCATGGTGGTGCTGTTGGATCACCCACACAAGTCTTGCATGATCATGTCAGATGTGACAGCGTTTCGTTTCCAGTTCCGGCTACTTCAACACTCGGCCATCCCGCGACAAACCCCGCCCCCCTCGCCCGCTGCGTACCAAGGCCTCTCCGTCATCTTTGCTGATCGCCTAGCGCCAAACCCCAGCTTTTCCCAACCCCGGCGGCCGCCAGCCCACCATTTCGCTGGGGTCGTTGCTTTGACGGTTTCTGGGGGCTATCAAAGTCAGCACATGTGGTTGGGTCTCTTTAACCCACCCACTGAACGGGCTGACTTTGATTATGGCAACATGAAAAAGGCCCGTTTCACGGCGCCTTGTGGTGCGCGCGTGACGCCGCGCCCTTGGGCCGGCGGCTGATCACCTCTCCAGCAATAGGCACCTGGCGAGGCACATGGGCCGAGCCTGGGGGATGTCCCTTTCAAAAGGGCGACACTTTCCGCGGGGGGGCAAGGTCAGACTTCGGTTTTCCCTGGCCGCGCAGTGAAAATATGATTTGCATGTGATTCAAGCCCGCAACCAAGCTCCTTGTCTGGAAGCTGACTGCGCACACACACTATTCCCACGTAAATTTGAAAGGCACACCGGCGAATCAGGTACCTCCCACAATCAGACACGCTCAGCAGTCTATGGGGTCGCACTAAACCATTCGAGGCAACAAATGGTACTACGTTGACCAAGGCCTCCTCTCACTCGCCATACATCGACTCGAGCCATCCCAGCGCCTCCACTTTGCCCGGCCGAGGCCTGAGTCGATATACCGAGTCGCTCTGCAAAGCTTGTCATTGGAGCTCAGGAGCTGAGGGATGAGAATTCAAATTCCGGAAGCAAACTCCAATTTGCGGGGGAACACTTAGGGTTCATGGCGAATACCCGAGAACATGAAGGATGGCACATGATGAGACGGCGCATTTCTGAGACAGCGGGCAAAGCTGAGATCCCCACGTCATGCTCACCGGCGACTACATGGGAGCACATCCAAGGCAGGGGCAACTTCAAACTGAGAACAGGGCTGGCAGTTGCATGGGTGTTTGCCTGGGGTGGGGTTGCTGGGTGACTGAGTTCATTGCATATGCTCGGCTGACAACTCGGCACTGAAGGTTGATACGATGCTAGTCTACAGATCGAATGATCAGCTCACATAGCTGGCCCAGCTGTGCCCATGCGGGAAACAAGCACATCAAACCATTCCGAGAGCTTTTGCGTCAAGAGGTCGGA
>CAUJNA010003626.1:152500-156275 GCA_963377175.1 Effrenium voratum
CCCGAAATGTGGAAGCGTAAAGTGGGTCCGGAACTGGCGCTTCCTCCGGAACGGGCCTCCAAATGCCCGGAGAGTAAATTCGAATCCATTCCACTCCTCTGTCGATCTGGTACTCGAAATACTGGGGGTTCATAGCAGCAATACGGGCTTGCACGACTGCTAAACAAATCGAAAATCTGCGGCAAGGACACACATGCATTGCCAACCGCACACATCCACTGAGGAGCAAGGCAACTTTTCAAACACAAGGTGAAACGGGTCAGCGAGGTCTGAAATGTCTGAAACCTGGCTTTCACTGTCGTTGATGTCGCGCACACCTGCAATGATAGTGACCTGGTCGTCTACGTGCACAAGGGGAAAGACATTTCCGTCCATGGCGCAGGATGCCGTGACAGTAATGTTTGCATGTTGCCGATGGGGATCGCGATGAACGGCCAGGACTTTTGGAATAAAACACTGTAAAGGGCCGTCGAGATCGCCTCGGCGCTGAAGCTGATGCTGTCCGAGATCGTTTGGACGAGCGCCCTGGACTGCGTGGTACTTCATCACGGGAAGGGTCAGTGCTGTAGATCGAGCGGCGTGTGCGCTGCGATTTCAAAGAGGTAGGGCAGGATTGTCCGCGAGGGGCTGAGATCGAGGTGCTGCGTATCGAGGGCATAAACTGGGGGTGTAGAATCACCGGTGGTGGTGGTGGTGGTGGTGTAGGAGGTGGGAGAAGCAGTGGCAGACTTGGCGGGGGCGGAGGCGACGTAGTCAGCCGAATGGGTCTGTCGAGTAGAGCCCCGGGTCCATGAAATTGTAACCACGTCGGCTGCGCTCCATGGGTCCAGGTAATGTACGTCTGTACAACTTGTTCTGACATGATTTGAGCAACTCAGGAAAGACATCACTGCATGTCAACGACATTTCGCAACACGACAAGCAAGATTGAGTCACGTGCATGCAAGCAAGTATCATGTGATCAACAACTCAAACCGGACACACCGCCGCCGCTTATCATTTGGTCCATCAATGGTCGCTGCTGCATTTGACGGGCTTGTTCCTAGCCGCGAGCCTCAAGTTGTTGATAGACCTTCCATGCCTGCTTCACTTCCTCAATCGGCTTCTGAAGAAACCGCGCAATGGTCTTATAGGTGGGTCTGGAATCCTTATCTTTCTTCCGTCTCACCATTTCATCCAGCTCGCCCTGTGTCCATGCCGTGAAAGGTTCACGGTATGCATTGCGAAGTGCAATGGTAAACTCTTGTAGAAGTTCCCGAGGACCATGAACCACTGTCGGCGACGGCCGGAACGACGAGGCACCTGGATGGGGATGTATCGAACCATCAGAATCCGAATCAGGTGTCGTGGGCGTCGTCTGTCCTGGTTCTCGTGGACCGTGTGCCGCGAAAGGAGCACGAGGACGAGGCGGTGGCAGTCGATCTAACACAGATTCGGGCCGAGTACCAGGGTTGTGTTCACTAGCATCACGATGTGCGGCTCGAGGCGGTGACAAAGCCGGTATGTACCAGGTAGATGACGTGTCCACCGGTCGAGCCCGAATGCGTGTGGGGGAACGAGATCGGTCCGAGGAGGCGAGCTCCGTGATGATGCGGGGCCGCAACCCATGTCTGGAGTTTCTTGGTGCTCTCGGGGTCACCACCGTGTCTGTCGGACGACCACGCTCCGTCATCAAGGCAAAGTTCAGTGTGTCCAAAGCTGTCGCGACTTGGGATGCAAGAACATTGAGCACAGCCACCAGGTTGTTCACAAACTCAGCCGACAACTGCATGGCCACCAATCAAACCACAAGGGCAACTCACGCAAAGCTGCAAAGCGATAATGCTGCGGCATGACAGAGACACGGTGCATGCAAGCATGAACGAAGCAAACGCTGAGGTACTTTTGTCGCTGTTGCTCCGTCACCGTTCATAAGACAGACCGGATGGTCTGCAAGCTGGCATGGCTTTGACTGCCGGTGGGTACTTAGGTGTGTGAGCATGACGGCGGACCACGGGAACCGCATCAACAGGACGGTCTGGTAGCCGACGATGATGGCTGCGGGATCGTCTCCGGTGCGGCTCTCGATGTCTAGATCTTCGCCGTCGTCTGTGCTCCCAGGAGGTGCTAACACTCACCGTGCGCACGTGAGCAGGGTGCTCCGCACGGCTATCCGTGGTGGCCACAAGAGTGACCGGCGTTGCCATGTGGTCAGGTCTGACCGATGTTGCTGGCAAGTACGGCGGCGCCGTGGACGGCGGAGGCAGCGGCGGGGGGTGTACTTCCGGAATCGGTGGCGGTGGGGGCGGCTGTGGATGTCGCTGCTGGCCCTCAAGACGCTGCAGTCCAGCCAAAAGTAAATTGATTTGCGATGACATAGCGAGTAGCATGTGCCGACAATCACGTAGCATATCCCCATGATCCATCACAATCCCGGAAAGATGAGACAACCAGGGCCCAATCAACCAGTGATGACTAAAAGCGGCGACGGCAAGCATTCAGAAGGCAACCAACAAATCATGCAAGCAACACCGCACAAGGAAATATCAAAGTCAACCATGAGCCACGGACAATTCAATGCGTTTTTCGGAAGTGGAGCGTCATGAGGTTCATCATGAAAAAACACAAAGCGCACAACACATCAGGTCAGCAGCAACGCTATTGTACTGGCATGCTACCATGGTTCACCAGAAGATGCCCATGTAGCTGGGCACTGCGATCGAAGATCTTAGTTTCCACCTGCCATCCTTGGCATGAATGCAGTCAGAGTAGTGGGAGGCTGCTATGTCCGCGTACACGCCGCCGCGGGGTATAGTGCAATGCTGTTGTCGGAGACGAGCAGAGCCACCAACGCACACCGGGCGGTCCGTCCGGATTCCACCGAACTGCGCCGCAGATTGGATTGCCGCTTCCTGAGACTGGAGGCTGCCTCTGCAGTAGAATCCCATCGGTGGCAACCAAACTTCGTTCCAGTTGGAGCATTCACGATTGGGGGAAGGGTGTTCTTGCCACTTCGAAGGTCGGATCAGTTCCTCATCACGCAGGATTTGCATGGCAGCCTGTATGTTGGTGTTGTGGGACCAGAAAAATGTGGACTGCGATTGAGTGCGCTGCTTGTCGGGCAACAATCGGCGTGGCTCAAAGGAGAAGATGATCCCAAAGAGGTTCTTCTGCGAGTTCTTTTTGTCCGCGGAGAAGCGGTGAAACGTCCGCGTGGTTCTGCAGATATATGGCCACTTCTCCTCGCAAATGCCGAGCTGGACGATGAGTTGCTGCGGTAATGACCGCCGAGAGACCTGGAAGTAGTCCGAGATGTCTTTGACCACCTGCGCCGTCCAGCGTCCCGGAACCCCATGCGGCGGCTGAGCAAACGGAAACTCCGAAATGGACATGATCCGGTGTTCATCTTCTATGATGCTGCGGCGGTGTGGCATGAGGCTCCTGTAGACAGACTCCCATGATTTCTTCAACAGCTCCGGCTCAGGGAATACCAAGGCGGCAATCGAAGGTAAGGTGTAGTAGAGGACGTCATTCACTTCGATGGCGATCTCCTTGATCCGACACCCAGTGCGTAGCTTGAAGCGATGAACCCCCAAATCAGGCACCTGCCGACGAACTGAGAGAGGCACCAGCGCGATGCGGTTCTCAGAAGGACTGGCATGAGCAGGGGGAAACGGAGGCGAACGTGGCCTCCTTTGATCACTATGGGCGTGTCTGCCATCACTCCTCCATTCACCCCAATCTTCTTCCTCATCCGAATGCCCTTGCGGGCCCGGTGTGAGCTGGATCCGCGGAA